>CM039722.1:140479-276016 GCA_022539455.1 Dendrobium nobile | reverse complement strand
CCCCCCCCCCCCCCCCCCCCCCCTCCCCCCCCCCCCCCCCCCCCCCACCCCCCCTCCCCCCCCAGGTGGGGTTGCCCCCCCCCCCCCCTCTTTCGTTTTGTAATTTTGCTCAGAAAGAACATTGATTGATATCTAAAAAAGTGCCACAAAACCTACTGAATTCAAAGTAATCCGTTATGTTCGTACCTATACGATCCTTGAGATCGATACAGTTCGATCTGCTATAAACAGCGGTCGTCCTGGTACGGAAGATGTACGAACAGTTCAAAATAATTCGTACTTGTAGATATATATCGTAACGGTACGATTCAACAAGATGTTATTCTTATGGACGATTGGTCTGGCGATCAGATGTCGCTCTGTTTCCATCGTATGGTACGATTACCATCGTACAGTAGATGTACCAAAACCAAGAGATCATCCAGGGACGATATCCGGACATTCATACTTCTCTCATGTCATTCATATGGTCACGATCGAGTTCGTAAGTACGATGTTCAAATCTGTAATTAGGCCTGGATGATTTACATGGCACTAATCAGGGTTAATTTTAAGTAAGATAAAAACCAAATCTTACTAGTACGATACAGGTTCGTACAGTACGAGAACGGCGCAAATCACTTACTTGATAATTAAATCACGGCTAGGGTTTTTGGATCTGAACATAATCGTACATACGAAATACTTCGTACGTATGATCATATTCCGAATTGTCCTACTTAGCTGGATCGTACGGTACGAAATAAATCGACAGTACATCTACAGAGAAGAATTTGTAGTTAAATTTGCAGTTAAAAACGAACTATCCCCCTGCTAATGTGTGCATGGTTTTGCTCTTAACTTTAGTCATTTTGCTGGCAAGACTCAATAAAGTAAAAATACAATAAATGGAAATACAATGTTTGACTCATTCCATAATCTGCCCGGTTCGTGGTCTTCCTTTTCTCTGAGTCAACTTTGTTCTTCCTGGAAATGTTAGTGCTCAAAAAATAACAAATAAAATAATAATCAATGAAAAGCTAGTTCCAAACACTCATTTTTTGGCATACATCAATAATCTCAAACTCGGGGTCATGGATTGCAACATGTATGTACAAGCATTTTGCACACTATTTATAAGTTTGTTTATACAATATATAAGTATTACACATACTGTGTACAAGTTTATACACGCAATGTATAAGTTTATACTATTATATATAAGTTTATACAAATATTTAATCAGTTTTATATAACTTATTTGTATATTGTAAATTATATTATAAGCATTATAAAAAACTGTTAAAGTTTGTACATGCTAGTAAAGCATTATACAATATGTAAAGTTTATATACAAGTTTTATAGATGCTATAGTACATCATTATACACTCTATGTACAAATTTATACAAGAATTTATACATTTTATATATAAGTTTATACATTATTTATACGTATTTACACATTATTTATAATCATTATAACACACTATATACTAAGTTTATTCAATATTATACACATTGTACAGCATTATATAAATTATGTACTAGTTTTTACTGTATGTATAGTATTATATAAAACTATGAAAGATAAGTTTTTGTACATTATGTACAAGTTTATACCACTATGTATAGGATTATTAACTCCATGTATAAGTTTATAACGCTATATAATAATTTTACACACTATGTGCAAGTGTTATTAGTTGTATAAGGGATAATACATTACTATGTTATAATTATATCATGCTATTATAGATGTTATATTAAAAGCATTATACATACCATGTAATAAGTTAATATATGAATTTTACAACCGTGTAAGTTTATTCAAAACATATTATACTTCGGCTGTATGTTCTATGTTTTATAACACGCATATATAAAGATTTACACACTATGAAAATTTATGTTATTAGTTACAAGTTTATACTACTTATGTATATGGATTATACACACCTCTATAAAATTATACATGACTATATTGTTAATTTTTTCATATATTGTGCAAGTTTTATACATGCTATGTTATAATGCTTATCATAACTATGTATAGTTTTATTAATGTTATATCATAATTGTTTTCACACTATGTATAAAATTAATACTACCTAATAAGCATAATTTTAAGCTTATAAAATGTATAGTATATACACACTATTGCATAAGTTTAGAATAACATATACTATATTATGTACCATTTATACATGCTATGTTATAAGAGTTATATACATTTGTGTATATTTTATACATGTTATATACGAGTATTTATACTAATATGTATACGCTTAATACGAGTATGGCACACACTGTATACAGGAATTATTCGATGATATATTAGTTTGTAAAGCTTATACATTATGTGCAATGCATTTATAAAGTATTATAACTAGTATGTTCATATTTATAACACTTTGATATGCATTATACACACATTCAAGTTAATTTACACTATGAATAAAGGTTTTATATATACCTTCGTACACAGTTTACTAAGATTAGTATATAAGCAGTTATATACGTCATAGTTAAAGTATTTTAAATACTACATATAAGTTTATTCTAAGCATTAATGCGTACTATGTAGAAGTTTTTTCTACTTTTTCTAAATTTTTTTAGCACTTGCTGTTTTTTAAAGGTTGTTTCAACGCTTTGGGACAAGCATTGTTACTGTGTTGTATAAGTTTTGTCTACTCTTTTTTAGCTGGATAATATTTTTTTTACAAGTTGTTTTTCACACTTTTGTCTTGGGGTTCGTATGTTTATATTTATTTTTTTTATGATGGTGTTGGGGAGTATAAGGAGGGTATTGATGTGTTACTCGGGATTATTATTTTAGTTTTTTCTGAGGGGAGTAGTGCGAGATCTAGCTTTTGTGTATTGATTGAGTTGGCGCTTTGTTCTTGAGTATTGTATATTGGAGGTTTCCCACAGTTGGGTGTTGGGTTGTCTGGCAGTGTGTTTTAGTGTTGGACTCTGTTGGTTTGTTGGGGTGGCTTGAGTGGGGAGTTGGTGGTGTTGGCTCTAATGGGGGTCGTGGTGTCATGGTTTGTAGGTTTGGGGTACTCGTCGGGGGTCTTGTGTGGTATTGCGTGGGTTTTGGGGGTGTCTGTCGTGGGGTGTGGGGTTTTAGGAGAGTACGTATGTTTTGGGTTTCTAGTGGTGGGTGGGGGGTATGGAGTGAGGTTGGTGGATACGGGCGTGTGTATTGGTTGTGTCTCTATCGGGTGTTGGGGTGTGTTTGTGTTTATTGGGGGGGTGTTTTTGGGTGTCATGGAGTGGGTGTTCATGGTGTATATGGTGTGTGATTGGGGTGTATATGGTGGGTGTTGGTTCGGTGGATATAGTGGGTATAGAGTGTGGTGTTGGTGTATACTACTAGGGTGTTGTGGTTGGTGTGGTGTGTGTGTATGATGTGTGTGTAGTGGTGTGGTGGTGTGTTGGGCGGTGTGGGGTGTGGGTTGTGTTGTGGTGTGTGTGTTGTGTGTTGTGTTGTGTGTGTGGGTGTGTGTGTGTGGTGTGTGTTCACTGGTGTGTGTGTGTTGCTTGGGGGTGTATTTATGTGTGTATAGTGGATTCGGAGTGAGTGTGGGGTGTGGTGTGTGTAGTGTAGTGGTGTATGTGGGTGTGTATAGTGGGAGGGGGTGTTGAAGGTGAATCATAGTGGAAGTTGTCGGTGGATGAGTTTGGTTTGGGGGTGTATAAAGTGTTTTAATTTATTGGGTGTATTGGTATGGGGTGTGATTTTGTGGTGGAGTGGGAAGTGTGTGTTTGGGTGGTGTATACTTGGTAGGGTTTTGTTGGGGGGTTGGGGTGTTTTTAATGGGTGGTTGTTCGTGGGTGTTGGTTGTTGCCTAGTTATATCGTGAGTGTGTGGTGTGTATCTGTCTGGGTGTCTTAGGGTGTTGTGCGTGTCTTGCAGCGTGTGTGTTGATAGTGTCTTTTTAGCAATGGTTGTGGGGCGTGGAGTTTGTGGGTGGTGAACTATAGTGGGTATTGGCAAGTAGGTAGTTGTATTGATGTTGTATGGGTTGGGTTTATTTTTTGAGTGGGGTATGTGGTGGGTTATATTGATTGGGGGGTAAGTGTAGGTATTGGTGGGATGGAGTTGGTGTTGGTTGGGAGGCTGTATTAGTGTGTTTGGGGGGTGGGATAATATTGTGTGTGTTTGGGGTGTATGTTGGTGTTTGTGGTTTTGGGAGTGTTTGGATTGGGCTATTTGATTGTGCTTATCGTGGGTTGTGGGGGGGGTGGGTTTCTAGTGTGTTGTTGATGAGTGGTGTTTTAGTGGATGTAGGGGGGGGGTATGGAGTGTGTTTTGTTTTTTTCATGGGGGTGTATATAGTGGGGGGGGTTTTGGGGAGATGTATTGGGTGTGGTGTGTCGTATGTGTTGTTGGTGTGTATATGTGTATTGGGGGGAGTGTATTGTGGTATATATAGTGGAGGTGTTGTGGTGTGTGAGTGTGGGTATTGAATGGTGTATTTGGTGTGTGTTGATGGTGTGTTTTAATAGTTGGAGTAGTTGGGGTGCGAATTGAGGTGTATATAGGTGTGATCTTACGCATTGGGTCTTGGTGATGTGTTGTTGGGTGGATGTTGGGGTGTATAGCGTGGAGTATGGTGTTATTTCTTTTTCGTGGTATTTGGGGGGATCTGGTTGGTCTTAGGGTAGTGTTCGAGATGTGGGGTGTTGGTGGTGTATCTCATGGGTTGTGGGGAGATGGATGGTGTGTGTATGTTTGGGGTTATCTGGAAGGTGAGGGTTGGGGTGTAATGGGGGGGGGGGTGGGTGTTGTTGGGGTAGGTCTGTGTTGGGTTGTGTTGGGGTGTTGCAGAGAGTGTGTCTGTTAGGGGGGTCATCATAGTGGGGGAGTTAGGGGTGTCATTGAGTGTGTGCGTGGGTTTTGGTGTGTGTCATATTGTGGGTTCTTCGGGGTGGTTTCGTGGCTGTATCGTGGTGTGTAATTTGGGGGTGGTTATGGCGTTGGTAATTGAAGGTGTATGTGGTGGGTGTTGTGTTTGTGTATGGTGTGGGTCATTAGATGGTGTATCTAGTGTGGGGACTTTCGTGTGTAGTGCATGGGTTGGCGAGATCTAGGTGGGTCAGGTTGGTGAATGTGGTGTTAGTTGGGGTGTTTGTGTTGTGGGGGCTAGTAGGGGGTTGGTGTGTTTCTGGGAGGTGTATATATTGGGTACATTGGGGCGTGTCTGGAGTGAATGTTTAGTGTGGTATATAGTGGGTAGTGTGGTGTAGTGTGTATAGCGTCTGTATGGGTTGTGTTATGTGTGGGGTATATAGTTGGTGTTTGGTGGTGTGTTTTGTCTCGTGTATTGGGGGTTTAAATAGTGGGATTTGTTGTACTGGGGTTGTGAATTGTTTGTGTATCTAGTGGGTGTAGTGGTGTCTGGTGTGGGTATAGCTGGGGTGGGGTAACATCGAGTATGTTGTTGTTGCTCTATAGTTGTGGTGGTGGGTTGGGTCTATGAAGGTATGGGTATGGGGTGGGTTTTGGTGGTGTGGTGGTGTTATGTAGATGGGTCATTGGGGGGTGGTGGGGATTGGGTATTGATTGCGTGTATGCATTGGTGTGTTGGGGTGTATATGGTTGAGTGTATGAGGGGGGTGGCGTGGGTGTAGGTGGTGTAAATAGGGGGTGTTGGGGTGTATGGAATTAGGCAGTTGGGGTGTATATGTTGGTGTGGTGTGTTGGGGTGCTATGGAGTGTGTTTGTGTATTGGATGGGGGTTGGTGTATAACGTGTTGTGTGGGGGTGTTTGTGGTGTGTGTTTATGGTGTTTTTAGAGCTGGGGTCTTGGTGGGTATATGGGAGTGTTGGGTATTGATGGGGTGGTATGTCTGTGTTTTTGTTATTGGTTGATGGGGTGTATGTCGATTGGTATAGTGTCGCTGTATAGATGTTGTCTGTCTGTGTTACAAGTTTATTTTATTATATTATAGAAGTTTTTATACATTTTATTTATTAATAAATATAAACACTATGTTATTAGGTTTTTTCAAATTTATACACTCGCTTGTACAAGAATTAGATTTATATAACATTAACACTGGTATAGTTATCAAAGTTTATACACAGCCTAGTATAGGTATTAGATATATAACTATGTAAGTAAGTTTTTGTATATGATTATAGTACTTGTTTTTAGTACTTGACATTATAATGATGTTAAGGATTATATCTCACCATGGTTAAGGTATTAAAAATGCTTTATGACATTAATTTTTACATATATTATGCTAAGTTTGTATAGCTTGATATGTAATAAGGCTAATAAATACTATGTTTATATTTATGTGTATATACTAATTTTTTCTAATTATGTGCAAGTTTTTTCTCGGCTTTGTAACAGTTTATTATATTATTCAATTACAAGTTTTACAAACATTTATACATGTTTGTATTAAGTTTTATTACATGTTATGTATAAGCATTAATACCACAATATGTTATAACTCATTAAATCGAGTATTTATATATACACTCTATGTACACACTATTACGGTATTGCACACAATGTTTACATGAATTATACACATTATTTATCAGTTTTATACATAGCATTCTGCACAAACATTCAATGCTATATAATAAGTATTTACACGATATTTACTATTTTAAACGCTGGTATAAAAGACCTATACACACTTTTCATAAAGTATATTAACTTTGAATAAACTTATTTACACTTTTACAAGTTTATACAAGTTATTATATAAGCATTGTACATGCTATATACAAGCTTTATACATGTATTATAAAAGTATTTATACTCATTACGTTATAGTTTATAACAAGCATTATGAATATTATGTAGAAAGTTTATATACGTATCTAATACTATAATTAGTATATACTCACTGTAAAAGTTATTCACATTAGTATAAATAGCAATAATAATTATTTTATTAGTTTATACATATATGTTAAACAATTTTATAAATACTATATATAATTTTATATCACACACTATGTATAGTTTTACTGCATTATATTAGTATTTAACTATGTATGTATAAGTATATAACATTAGGTACAAGCATTTTACCATACATAAATAAGATTTATACACATAAGTATAAGTTTTTACACCTTCTGTATAAGCATTATACCTATTTTATTACATAGTTTGTATAGTATTAAAGCATACATGTACAAGTTTATAAATGTTATTCTTATAGTATATTATAATTAATTTTACAAGATTTATACATACTATTTACATAACATTTTACACACTATGTACAAATTTGTATATATGCTATGTAATGTTTATACTACTTATACAGTTTATACACGCAAGTAACAAGTTTTTTACATACTATATACAAATTTATTCATACTATGTACAAGCTTATTATATTATAATTTATATATTTTGTAAACTACTAATTTAAGCATTTAAATTCTATATCAAGTTTATCTTGCTATGTACAAGCATTATACACTTGTACACGTTTATATAAGTATTTTAGATTTTTGTATAGTTTTAACAGCTATTAAGTCTATTTTACAAAAAATAATGCACACTATGTATAAGTTAGTTTACACGTTATATTGCATTAATTCATATTGTTATTTGTATTTCACTATATATAAGTATTATAAATACTATGTATATGTTTTTTATACAATATGCACAAGTTTTACATGCAATATCCAAGTTTTATAAATACAATGTACAAGTTTATACACGATATACATGCATTTTACACACAACAAATAGATTTATACACACCATGAATAAGTTTTTACACGCAATATATAAGCATTATACACAGCATGTACATGGATTGTATAAGTACTATACACACTATGTACAAGTTTATACATATTATGTATAAGTATTATACATGAATTATGCAAGTTTATACACGCTATATACAAGTATTTTACACAGTATGTAAAAGTTTGTACAGGCTATGTACAAGTATTATAACACTATGCAGTTTTTAACACAAATGTACAAATTTTACACACAATATACAAGTTTATACTTGCTATGTACAGGCATTATACACACTATGTATATGTTTGTAAACACTATGTATAATCATTATAAAACCTATATATAAGTTTGTACATATTATAAACAAGCATTATATATACTATGTATATGTTTTATACACACTATGTACAAGTTTATAAAAATATTGTACATATTATGTACAAGTTTATACATGCTATGTATTAGCATTATACACATTATGAATAACTTTATACAAGTTTTGTATAAGCATTATACCACTATGTATATGCTATATATGAGCATTGCACACACTATATACATGAATTATATAAATTATATATAAGTTTATACAAGCATTCTACACTACGCTCAATGATATATATAAGAATTATACATTTTTTATACATATTTATACACATTATTTTTTTTTTGAAAACCAATGCATCAAAATGCATTAAACCCAAAGGAATACAGATACAAACTTACTCAAGAAATACCTAAAGCATCACACTCCTCCTTCAAACAATACAAGAAAGAAGGAGGAATGGAATACTCATGAAGATCTTCCATAAAAAAGATCTTTCTAAAGATATGTAGCACACATGTCCGCCTAATTTTTTACCAAGTCTACTAGAATAAGAGAAAATAACTTGCTTGAAATCAAGTAAAAAAGCCAAACTATCTTCAATAAGTTTGCTACATTCCATTTTTGACTAAATTTTGAAGCAAGTTGATGATGTTCCGGTTATCCCCTCAATATAACTCCTTGTGCTTCAAACATCTATTCCTTACATTCTTATCTAAAAAAAGCACAGCACATAGTTCTGTTGTGCTGGCATCCCAGTGCTGAAGTGGATTACCGAAAGTAGCGGAACACTTTGTCATCTATTGTAACCCTCCAATCCAGCCCTGTTGTTCTTCATTATGGCACCATCTACATTAATTTTAATCATTCGGAAGTGGGGGATTCACATGAGAAGACAGCAAACTGGTTGGCATCCCAGTTGTCTGGTTGGAAATTTAAAAATTGCTCTATACTGCAAAAGAAATAGCATTGGCTGCAATTGAATTATCAGAATCCTCCTTGTGTGTAGATTATTTGCACCTACTCTTCCATACCAGCCATACAACTGTACAGATAACCAGTTGCAGCGAGACTTCCCTCCCTACCATCTTCTGAAGCTCCCAAGCAGTCCTCCAAGATTCAAAAACTGGAATATGCATCCCCGTTATTTAACAGAGAAGCTACCTTCCGAAAATTTTAAACATCCCCTCCAATATGGTCATATCTCCTATAACTTCACAACCATCGGGCATCCAGAAAAAAAAAACTGATCCTTCTATTAACAAGCAAAGATTAGATGGAATGGCATTATTTTACAATCTCACCAAAGAAGCTAATCTTTGGATTAAGTTTTAATTCTTCATCAAAATCAGTGAGCAGCTCTATCTTCATGATCCCATCTTCAGCATTGTAAGAGCAGTAATGGATCTCCCAGAAAAACTTTTATATGCATCAGTTTATCAAAAATTCCTTCCTTCCTCAATCTGTGTTGTCAGGATTACATGCTATGTACAAGCATTATAAATATTATGTATAAGTTTATACAAGTAATATAAAGGCTATGTACAATCATTATACACACTATGTACAAGTTTATATTTTCTATGTACAAGCATTATACACGATTTAAAAGTATTGTACACAATATGTATAAATTTATTCAAACATTATACACACGCTATGTTCAAGTATTTTACAAACAACGTACAAGTTTATTCACGCTGTGTATAAGGATTATATAAACTATGAACAAGTTTATGCACATTATGTATAAGTTTATACATACTATGTATAAGGATTATAAACACCATGTATAAGTTTATAAATACTATGTACATAATTTTTACACACTATGTGTAAGTATATACATGCTATGTATAAGGATTATACGTACTATGTATAAGTTTATAAATGTTATATACATAATTTACAAACTATGTGCAAGTTTATGCACGCTATGTACAAGCATTATATATGTTATGTATAAGTATTATACACACTATGTTCAAGTTTATACAAATATTGTACATGTTAAGTATAAGTTTATACATGCTATGTATAAGCATTATACACATTATATATAAGTTTATACACATTATGTACATGCATTATATACATTATGTACATGCTATATTCATGCATTGCACACACTATATACATGAATTATACACATTATATATAAGTTTATACAAGCAATTTACACTACGTTTAATGCTATATACAAGTATTATACATACTATATAAATATTTATAAACGCTATGTACAAGCATTATACATACAATTCATAAGTATTATACACTCTGAATAAGTTTATATATACTATGTAGAAGTTTTATAGTTTTAAAATAAAAGCATTATACAGTATACATAAATTATTATACACTCTATATATAAGTTTATACAATCATTAAGCATACAATGTAAAAGTTTATACACGTTATATATAAAAAATATGCACACTATGTACAAGTTTATACACGCTATGTACAAGCATTATATATATCATGTATATATTTATACGTACTATGTATAAGCATTATAAACACTATGTATAAGTTTTATACCCACTATGTATAAGTTTTACATGCAATATACAAGTATTATACACAAGTATGTTCAAGTTTATAAATGATATGTACAAGCATTTTACATAATATAAATAAGAATTATACACACTATGTATAAGTTTATATACGCTATGCATAAGCATTATACACACTATGAATATGGTATGTATAAGTATTATATGTGCTATGTACATGTCTATACATGCTATATACAAGCATATTATATGAATTATACAAGTTTATACACACTATGTACAAGCATTTTACACACTGTGTACAAGTTTTTATATGATATGTGCAAGTATTATACACACTATGCATAAGATTATACACGCAATTTATAAATTTATACACGGTATATATACTTTTATACATGCTATGTACAAGCATTATACATGTTATGCATATATTTGTAAATACTAAATAAAAGTATTATAAAAACTATGTACAAGTTTGTACATACTATGTACAAATTAATAAAGTATTATAGATGCTATGTAAAATCATTATACACATTATGTATAAGTTTAAGCATTCTATGTATAAGCATTATACATACTATTTACAAGCATATACACATTATATACAAGTTTATTCAAACATTATACACACACTATGTATAAACATTATACATATTAAGTACAAGTTTATACATGCTATGTATAATGATTATACAAACTATGAACAAGTTTATGCACATTATGTATAAGTTTATACATGATATGTATAAGGATTATACACACCATGTATAAGTTCATATACACTAAATATATAATTTTTATACACTATGTACACTATGTGCAAGTTTGTACACATTATGTACAAGCATTATACATGCAATGCATAAGTATTATACACTATGTATAAATTTATATAAACATTGTACATGTTATGTACAGGTTTATACTTGCTATGTATAAGTGTTATACATATTATGTATAAGTTTATACATATTATGTAAAAGTAAAATACACAATATGTATATGCTATATACGAGCATTGCACACATTGCATATATGAATTATACATGTTATGTACAAGCATTGCACACATTGTATATATGAATTATACATATTATATATATGTTTATACAAGCATTCTACACTACGTTCAATGCTAAATACAAGTATTATATAGAATATGTATATATTTATACACGCTATGTAAAAATATTATACACACAAGTCATAAGTATTATACACGCTATGTAAAAGCATTGTATGTGCTACATACAATCATTATATATTTTGTATAAAAGTATTATACACACGATGTTTAAGTTTATACAAGCATTATACTTACTATGCAGAAGTTTGTACAAGCAATATATAAATAATATACACATTATTATAGTTTTATACATATTATATACAAGTTTTACGTGTAATATATAAGTATTATACACACTATGTATAAGTTTATACATGATATATGCAAACATTTTACACACTATAAATAAGAATTATACACACTATGTATATGTTTATACACACTATAAATAAGAATTATATACACTATGTATGAGTTTATATACGCTATATATAAATATTTTACACACTATGTACATGGTATGTATAAGTGTTATACATACTATATACAAGTTTATACTTGCTATGTACAAGTATTATACATGAATTATATAAGTTTATACATATTTTGTACAAGCATTTTACACACTATATAAGTATTATATATAGTTTGTATTATATACAAGTATTATATATAGTGTGTACATTATTTATAATTTTATACATATTATATACAAGTTTTAAGTATAATATACAAGTATTATACACACTATGTATAAGTTTATACATGATATATGCAAGCATTTTACACACTATAAATAAAAATTATACACACTATGTATATGTTTATACACACTATAAATAAGAATTATATACACTATGTATGAGTTTATACACGCTATATATAACTTGCTATGTACAAGTATTTTACACACTATGTACGAGTTTATACAAGTATTATACACATTATAGTTTATATTATATACAAGTATTATATATAGTATGTATATTATTTATAGTTTTATACAAAATATATACAAGTTTTACGTGTAATATACACGCTATACACGCTATCTATAAATAAGTTTATACACACTATGTATATGTTTATACACACTATACACGCTATCTATAAATAAATTTATACATAATATATACAAGCATTTTACACACTATAAATAAGAATTATACACACTATGTATATGTTTATACACACTATAAATAAGAATTATATATACTATGTATGCGTTTATACACGCTATATATAACTTGCTATGTACAAGTATTATATACACTATGTACGAGTTTATACAAGTATTATACACATTATAGTTTGTATTATATACAAGTATTATATATAGTGTGTACATTATTTATAGTTTTATACATATTATATACAAGTTTTACGTGTAATATACAAGTATTATACACACTATGTATAAGTTTATACATGATATATGCAAACATTTTACACACTATAAATAAGAATTATACACACTATGTATATGTTTATACACACTATAAATAAGAATTATATACACTATGTATGAGTTTATACACGTTATATATAAATATTTTACACACTATGTACATGGTATGTATAAGTGTTATACATACTATATACAAGTTTATACTTGCTATGTACAAGCATTATACATGAATTATATAAGTTTATACACATTTTGTACAAGCATTTTACATAGAGTTTATACAAGTATTATATATAGTGTGTACATTATTTATAGTTTTATACATATATATATAAGTTTTACGTGTAATATACAAGTATTATACACACTATGTATAAGTTTATATATGATATATGCAAGCAATTTACACACTATAAATAAGAATTATACACACTATGTATATGTTTATACACACTATAAATAAGAATTATATACACTATGTATGAGTTTATACACGCTATATATAAATATTTTACACACTATGTACATGGTATGTATAAGTGTTATACATACTACATACAAGTTTATACTTGCTATGTACAAGCATTATACATGAATTATATAAGTTTATACATATTTTGTACAAGCATTTTACACACTATATAATAATTTGTACACACTATATATAAGTATTATAAATACTATGTACACGCTATGTACAAGCATTATTAAACACTATGTAAAAGTTTATACAAGCATTATGCATACTATATAGAAGTTATATACATGATATCTATAAAAAATATATATAAAATGTACAAGTTTATACACGCTATGTACAAGCATTATACATATTATTATAGAAGTTTATACATATTATATACAAACAATATACATACTATGTACAAGTTTTATACATACTATGTTTAAGTTTTATATGCAATATACAAGTATTGTACACACTATATATATGTTTTACACAATATGTACAAGCGTTTTATAAACTTGTACAGACTATGTACAAGTTCATATATGCTATATATAAGTATTATATAAACTATGAATAAGTTTATGCACATTATGTACAAGTTTATACACGCTATGTATAAGGATTATACACACCATATATAAGTTTATACACATTATATACATATTTATTACACAGTATATGCAAGTTTATACATGCTATGTATAAGACTTATACATATTATGTAAAAGTTTATAAATACTATTTACATAATTTTTATACAATATATGCAAGTTTATACATGCTATGTACAAGCATTATACATGCTATGTATAAATATTATACACGTTATGTATAAGATTATCAAACATTATACATTATATGTACAAGTTTATACATGCTCTGTATAAGCATTATACACATTATGTATAAGTTTATATATGTTATGTACAAGCATTATACACACTATGTACACGCTATATATGAGCATTGCACACACTGTGTATATGAATTATACACATTATATATAAGTTTATGCAAGCATTTTTCACTACGTTCAATGTACAAGTTTATACAAGTATTATACACACTATGTACAAATTTGTACATGTTATGTGCAAGCATTATACACACTATTCATAAGTATTATACATCTAAATAAGTTTATACAAGATATATTTATGCACTATAAATGCTATATACAAGCATTTTACACACTATATTAAAATATTATACACAATACGTATAAGTTTATACATGCATTATATATACTATATAGAAGTTTATACACGCTATCTATAAATAATAAACACACAATGTACAAGCTTATACACGCTATGTAAAAATAATTATATATATTATGTATAATTTTATACACATTATGTAAAAGTATTATAAATACTATGTACAAGTTTTATACACACTATGTATAAGTTTTACGTGCAATATACAAGTACCATACACACTTTGTACAAATTTATACACGATATGTACAAGCATTTTATACACTATAAATAAGATTTATACACATTATGTATAAGTTTATAGACACTATATATAAGCATTATACACACTACGTACAAAGTATGTATATATATTATACACACTATGTAGAAGTTTATACATATTACGTTCAAGCATTATACATAAATTATACAAGTTTATACACGTTATGTACAAGCATTTTACAAACTATGTACAAGTTTGTACATGCTATGTAAAAGTATTATACACACTATGTACAAGTTTATACATATAATGTACAAGAATATACACACTATATATAAGTTTATACATGCTATGTAAAAGAATTATGTATAAGTTTATACAAGATATCTATAAAAAATATATACACTACGTACAAGTTTGTATACGCTATGTACAACAATTATACATATTATGCATAAGTTTGTACACACTATGTATAAGCATTATAAATACTATGTATAAGTTTTATACATACTATATACAAGTTTTACATGCAATATACAAGTATTATAAACACTATTTATAAGTTTATACATGATATGTTCATGCATTTTACACACTATAAATAAGAATTATATACATTATATATAACTATTATACACACTATGTACATAATATGTATATGTATTGTACACACTATGTGCAAGTTTATACATGCTTTGTATAAGTATTATATATAAATTATACAAGTTTATACACGTTATGTACAAGCATTTTATACACTATGAACAAGTTTGTACATGCTATGTACAAACAATTTAAATACTATGTACAAGTTTGAATATGCTAAGTTAAAGTTTTTTACACACTATCTACAAGTTTATAGAAGTAATGTATAAGTTTATTCATACTATATACAAGTTTAGTCATGCTACGTACAAGCATTATACACACTATGTATATATTTGTAAATACCATATACAAGCATTATAAAAACTATATATAAGTTTGTACATGCTATGTACAGGCATTATATACATTTTGTACAAGTTTATACAAGTATTATAGATGCTATATACAAACATTATACACACTATGTTCAAGTTTATACAAGCATTATATAAACTATGTAAAAGTTTATATATTCTATACAAGAATTATACACACTATTTACAAGCATTATACATATTATGTACAAGTTTATTTAAACATTATACACACACTATGTACAATCATTATACAAACTATGAATAAGTTTATGCACAATATGTACAAGTTTTTATACGCCATGTATAAGGATTAGACACACCATGTAAAAGTTTATATACGTTATATACATAATTTTTACACACTATGTGCAAGTTTATACATGCTATGTATAAGTCTTATACATACTATGTATAAGTTTATAAATGCTATATACATAATTTTTACACACTATGTACAAGTTTATATATGTTGTGTACAAGCATTAAACATGCTATATACAAATATTATACACACTATATGCAAGTTTATACAAATATTTTATATGTTATGTATAAGTTTATGCATATTATGTATAAGTTTATACACATTATGTATAAGTATATACACGTTATGTACAAGCATTATAAACTATATGTACACGCTATATACGAGCACTGCACACACTTTATACATGAATTATATACATTATATATAAGTTGATACAAGCATTCTACACTACATTCAATGTTATAAACAAGTATTATACACACTATGTACATATTTATACACGCTATGTACAAGAATTATACACACTATTCATAAGTATTATACACTCTAAATAAGCTTATATACACTATATAAAAGTTTATACAAGCTATATATAAAAATTTATATGCTATACACAAGCATTATAAAGGCTATATAAAAGTATTATACACATTATGTATATGGTATGTATAAGTATTATACATACTATGTACAAGTTTATGCATGCTATGTACAAGCATTATACATGAATTATATAAGTTTATACAAGCTATGTACAAGCATTTTATACAATATGTATAAGTTTATACACTCAATGTACAAGTTTATACACACTATATACAAGTTTATACATGATATGTACAAGCATTATACACACTTTGTATATGTTCAAAAACACTATATATAAGCATTATAAAAACTTTTTATAACTTTGTATATGTTATATACATGCATTATACACATTATGTACATGTTTATACAAGTATTATAGATGCTATATGCAAGTTTTTTACCTACTATATATAAGTTTATATAAGTATTATACACATTATGTACAAGCATATATACATTTTATGTACAAGAATTATACACACTTTTTACAAGGATTATACACACTATATACAAGTTTATTCTAATATTATACACATGTTATGTACAAGCATTATACAGACTATGTACAAGTTTATAAATGCTATGTATAAGAATTATACAAACTATGAATAAGTTTATATACATTATGTACAAATTTATACACGATATATAAAAAGATTATAGACCATGCATAAGTTTATACATGTTATATACTATGTGAAAGTTTATACAAGCTACGTATAAGTATTATACATGCTATGTACAAATTTTATACACAGTATGTACATGTTTATAGAAACATTATACTTGATATGTACAAGTTTATACATACTATGTATAAGCATTATACATATTATGTATAAGTTTATACACGTTATGTACATGCATTATATACTTTATTTATATAATATATATGAGCATTGCACACAATGTATACATGAATTATATACATTATATATAAGTTGATACAAGCATTCTACACTACATTCAATGCTATAAACAAGTATTATACACATTATGTACATATTTATACACGCAATGTACAAGCATTATACACACTACTCATTTATACATTCTGAATAAGTTTATATACACTATGTAAAAGTTTATACAAGCTATAAATAAGTATTGTACATGTTATATACAAGCATTAAACACACTATATAAAAGTATTATACACACCATGTATAAGTTTATACAAACATTATGCATAATATATAGAAGTTTATACACGCTATCTACAAATTAAAAGCACACTATGTACAGGTTTATATATGCTATGTATAAAAATTATATATATTATGTATAAGTTTGTACACACTATTTATAAGCATTAAAAATACTATGTATAAGTTTTATACATATTATGTTCAAGTTTTACATGTAATATACAAATTTTATACACACTATGTACAAGTTTATACACGATATGTACAAGCATTATACACACTATAAATAAATATTATACATACCATGTATAAGTTTATACATGCTATATATAAATATTATACATACTATGTACATAGTATGTATATATATTATACACACTATGTATAAATTTATACATGTTATGTACAAGCATTATACATGAATTATACAATTTTATACACAATATATACAAGCAATATACACACTATGTTAAATTTTTTAACTTGCTATGTACAAGTATTATACACACTATGTACAAGTTTAGACACGAAATGTATAAGTTTATACATACTATATACAAGTTTATACATTCTATGTATAAGCATTATACACACTATGTATATGTTTGTAAATACTATATATAAGCATTATAAAAACTATGTATAAGTTTGTACATGTTATGTACAAGCATTATACACACAATATACAAGTTTATACAAGTATTATAGATGCTATGTGCATGTTTTTTATCAATTATGTATAAGTTTATACAGGAATTTTATGCACTATGTACAAGTTTATATATTTTATTTATAAGTATTATACACACTATTTACAAGCAATATACATATTATATATAAGTTTATTCAAATATTATTCACATGTTATGTATAAGTTTATACACGTTATATATAAGAATTATACACACCATCTATAAGTTTGTGCATGCTATATATATAATTTTTACACACTATGTGCAAATATTATACATGCTATGTAAGTATTATACACACAATGTATAAGTTTATACATGCTATGTATAAGCATTATACACATTATATATAAGTTTATAAACATTATATATAAGCATTATATACTTTATTTACAAATAATATACGAGCATTGCACACACTATATACATGAATTATACACATTATATATAAGTTTTCACTAGCATTCTACAATACATTCAATGCCATATATAAGTATTATACACACTATGTATATATTCATATATGCTATGTACAAGCATTATAAATATTATTCATAAGTATTATACACTCTGAACAAGTTTGTATGTACTAACTATAAGTTTATACAAGCTATATATAAGTATTATACATGCTAAAAATAAGTACTATATATGCTATATAAAAATATCATACACACTACGTATAAGTTTATATAAGTATTATGCTTACTATGTAGAAGATTATACACGCTATTTATAAATTATATGTACAATATGTATATGTTTAAACACGCTATGTACAAGCATTATACATATTATGTATAAATTCATACACACTATGTATAAGTATTATAAATAACATGTACAAGTTTTATACGCATTATGTATAAATTTTACTTATAATATATAAGTATTATACATAATATGTACAAGTTTATACACGATATGTATAAGAATTTTACACACTATAAATATAAATTTTATACACTATTTATAAGTTTATAGATACTATATATAAGCATTATACACACTATGTATGTGGTATGTATTAGTATTATATATATTATGTACAAGTTTACACATACTATTTAGAAGCATTATATATGAATTATACAAGTTTATACACACTATGTACAAGCATTTTACACACTATATATAAATTTTTACATGCTATGTACAAGTATTATACACACAATGTATAAGTTTATACATGCATTGTATAAGTTTATACACACTATATATAATTTAATAAATGTTTTGTATAAGTATTAGACACACTATATTTATGTTTGTAAATACTATATATAAGTATTATAAAAACTATGTATAAGTTTGTGCATGCTATGTATAAGCATTATACACATAATGCACAAGTTTATAATAGTATTATAGATGTTATGTATAAGCTTTATATATACTATTTTTTAGTTTATACAAGCATTATACACACTATATACAAGTATTATACACACTATATGCAAGTAATATATACACTATATACAAGTTTATTCAAATTTTATACACATGCTAAATACGAGCATTATACAGACTATGCACAAGTTTATAGACGCTATGTATAAGGATAATACAAACTATAAAAAAGTTTATGAAATATATGTATAAGTTTATACAAGCTATGAATATGGATTATACACACTATATATATGTTTATACACACTATATATATAATTTTTACACACTATGTGCAAGTTTATACATGTTATGTATAAGGCTTATACATACTATGTATATTATTATATAAATTCTACATATATAGTTTTTACACACTATGTGCAAGATTATGCATACTATGTATAAGGATTATACATACTATGTAGAAGTTTATTAATGTTATATATAAAACTTTTATACACTATGAGCTAGTTTATACATGCTATGTATAAGTATTATAAACACTATATATAATTTTATACATGTTATGTATAGGTTTATACATGCTATGTATAAGTATTATACATATGTATAAACTAGAACATAATATGTATAATGTTTGAATAAACTTATACATAGTGTGTATAATACTTGTACATCGCATTTATAATGCTTATATATAGCATGTATAAACTTACACATAGTACGTAAAAATTATGTTTATAACATTTATAAACTTATACATAATATGTATAAGTCTTATACATAGCATGTATAAAATTGCACATAGTGTGTAAAAATTATGTATATAACATGTATAAACTTATATATGTTGTGTTTAATCCTTATACATAGTGTGTATAAATTTATACATAATGTGCATAAACTTATACATAGTCTGTATAATGCTTATACATAGCGTGTGTATAATATTTGATTAAACTTGTACATAATGTGTATAATGCTTGTAAATAGTGTGTATATTACTTTTACATAGAATGTATAAACTTTTATATAGTGTATATAATGCTTGTATAAACTTATACATAGTGTGTATAATGTTTAGACATAGCATCTATAACACTTGTATAAACTTGTACATAGTGTGTATAATGCTTGTACAAAGCATGTATAAACTTGTAATTAGTTTTTATAATGCTTATATATCGTGTTTACAAACATATAAATAGTGTGTATAATGCTTGTACATAATATATATAAACTTATTTATAGTGTTTATAAACTTATACCTTGCATGTATAAACATATATATAGTTTGTATAATATTTGTATATAGTATGTACAAACTTGTATATAGTGTATAAAATGCTTTTACATACATGTATAAATTTATAAAATTTATGTATAATGCTTGTACATAGCATGTATAAACTTGTACATATCGTGTATAATGTATATATATAGTGTGTATAAACTTATACATAGTGTGTATAATTCTTTATTTTAAGTGTGAAAAATGCTTGTACATATCGTGTATAAACATGAACATACTGTGTTTAACACTTGAATATTGCATGTAAAACTTATACATAGTGTATATAAAATTTGAATATAGTGTTTATAATGCTTATAAATAGTGTGTACAGACTTATACATAATATGTATAATGGTTGTACATAGCATGTATAAACTTGTACATAGTGTTTATATTATTTATAGATAGCATGTATAAACTTGTACATAGTATGCATAATGCTTGTATAAACTTATACGTAGTGTATATAATACTTTTATATAGCACGTATAATTCTTGTATATAGCATGTACAATGCTTATATATAGCTTGTATAAACTTATATATAATGTGTATAATTTAGGTGTACAGTGTGTGCAATGCTCGTATATAGATTATACATTATATGTATAATGCTTGTACATAATGTGACTAATCTTATACATAATGTGTATGATGCTTATAATTATCATGTATAAACTTGTAAATAACATGTATAATATTTGTATAAACTTCTACATAGTGTGTATAATACTTCTACATAGCATATATAATATTTATATATAGCATGTATAAACTTGCACATAGTGTGTAAAAATTATGTATATAGAATTTATAAACTTATACATAGTATGTGTAAGCATTGTACATAACATGTATAAACTTGCATAAATTATATAAAAATTATGTATATAGCGTGTCTAAACTTATACATGATGTGTATAATTCTTATACATAGCATGAATAAACTTGTACATTATATGCATAAACTTGTTCATAGTTTGTATAATCCTTATACATAGCATGTATAAACTTGTATATAGTCTGTATATTGCTTGTACATAGCGTCTGTATAATGTTTGAATAAATTTGTACATAGTGCATATAATTCCTGTATAAACTTGTACATATTATATATAATGCATGTATATAGCATCTATAATACTTGTATAAACTTGTACATAGTGTGTATAATTCTTGTAAATAACATGTACAAACTTGTATATAGTTTTTATAATGATTATATATAGTGTTTACAAACATATACATAGTATTTATAATGCTTGTACATAGCATGTATAAACTTGTATATAGTGTGTATAAACTTATATATTGCGTGTATAAACTTGTACATAGTAGTGTGTATAATACTTATATATAGCATATACAAACCTATACATAGTGTGTAAAATGCTTGTACATAGTATGTATAAACTTGAATAATTTATGTATAATGCTTGTACATATCATGTATAAACTTATATATAGAGTGTATAATACTTATACATATCATGTACATAGTGTGTATAATGCTTAAATATAGCATGTATAAATTTATACATAGTGTGTATAATTATTATTTATACTGTGTAAAATGCTTGTACATATCATGTATAAACTGATACATAGTGAGTATAATACTTTTATATTACATGTTAAATTTATACGTAATGTCTATAAAACTTATACATTATGTTTATAGTGCTTATACATAGTGCGTACAAATTTATACATAATATGTATAAAGCTTGTAGATATCGTGAATAAACTTATACATAATATGTATATTATTTATAGATAGGATGTATAAACTTCTATATAGTATGCATATTACTTGTATACACTTATACGTAATGTGCATAATACTTTTATATAGCGTGTATAATACTTGTATTTAACATGTACAATGCTTATATATAGCTTGTATAAACTTATACATAGTGTATATAAAATTATTCAGAGTATATAATACTTATGAATAGTGTGTAAAATGCTTGTACATAGCATGCATAAATATGTACATAGTATGTATAATACTTATATATAGCATTGAATGTAGTGTATAATGCTTTTTTTTTTTTTGAGAAGATGCATAGAGCAATATTATTGAAAAGGAGAAAAAAACAACCTAAACAAGGTTAAGATTATCACATTCCTCCTTCAACAATTTGAAGAACATAGGAGGAACACTATTGATAATCAAGTTATTCCAAATATAGTCACACAACCTAGCATGGTTAGCATAATAATTTGCTAACTTATTACAACCTCTCTTTACAAATTGAAAAATAACTTGATTGAAACTTCTAAGAAAGAAGAATTCATGTAATTTAGGATTATTACTTACAATTGGTCCATTTTTGTAAATGCCTTGGATGTGCTTCATAACATTGTAGTTATCTCCTTCTATAATGATTCCTTTTGCTTCATACATCCATTCTTGAGTAATCTTCTTAACAGCCAACAAATCTTCCAATTCAAGAGCTGAAATATCCCAGTGTAAGGTTTTGAACCCAAAGGCAAAAAAAAAATTAGCTTTGCAATCTCTAATTACTCCACCAATTCCTGCAGAATAATTGTTGTGAAGAGAAGCATCCACATTCAATTTGATCCATTCGGTTGGAGGAGGTTTCCAAGTGTTTTGAAACAGCAAATGCTGATTAGAAACCCAGTTGACCGAATTGAGATCCTGGCTAAATGATACAGAAGCAAAACTAACTGCATTTGCTGCAATAGAAGATAAACTGTCCTCAACCGAACCATGCACCGGTTTGTTTCTACTCTTCCAGGAGAAAAAAATTGTAGAACAATAAACATTGGCTATAAAAGGTTTGCTGCTAGAAACCTTAGAAAGCCATTTAAAGCAATTCTCTAGATTGGAGAGAATTAGGATATCATAACCCCAACTATTTAATAAGATAATGATCTTATTTATGAAAGAGCATTTAACAGTTAGATGATTAGCATCCTCAACATCAGCACATCCTCTTGGGCATCCATTGAAATTGATAATCCTTCTATACATTAAAAAATCATTGGTTGGAATTGCCTTCTGAATCAATTTCCACCAAAAGATATTGACTCTTGGCTTCAACTTCAATTTTTTAAGCCATCTCCGATTAGCATCTTCTTCCTCATATAAGTTACTTTGCTCTGAAATCAAAGCAGCAATTGATTTTTTAGAAAATTTGTACATAATTTCCACTTCATCTTCATAATTTTCTTTATTCTAAGGGACCAAAGAAATCAATTCTGTTAGCTCATTACCGAAAGCCTCATGCAGTCTGTTGATGTTCCAGTTTCCGTCTTCAATAAAATGCTTCAAACATAATTGATCTTCATGAAGGTTGGACACAAACGTAGGCCATTTTTCTAAACACTTATCAAGGATCCAAACATCCTTAGTAGTGTTAATGAGTTCACCATTAAAGACCTTCCATCTAGTAAATTGTTGTAGAATTTTGCCTCCAGAATTAATAATTTTCCAAGTTGGTGAACTACCAACTCTAGTATATGAAAAACAAAATTTTTTTCCATATTTTGCAATCATAATTCTGTTCAAAAGAGATGAGGGCTTAGAAATCAAATTCCAAGCAAATTTGGCTCTCCAAGAATTCATTTTATCAGCAGCTGAAATAATGCCCTGCCCTCCAAATTTAATTTGCTTACAAAGAATTTTCCATTTCACATAATGAATTCCTTTACTCTTGTTCTGTTTCATCCAGAGAAAATCCCTACATAACTTGTCAAGGTCTCTCAATACACCCATTGGCACAAGGGAATGAGTAGAAACAAAAATAGGAATGGATAAAACAGCTGTTTTAATTAATTGAATTTTTCCAGCTAGAGTAAGAGATAAATTACCCCAAATGTTGAGTTTATCAAATGCTTTTTCCAAAACATCTCAGTAGTCAGATGCTGTAAGCCTTCTCATAGCAATTTTGATGCCAGGATAGCTCATCTCACCAACAACTTTGAATCCAAATAATTTGGACAGAATTCTAGATTTGTTTTTATGAACAACTTTACCAAAAATCAAAAAAGATTTCTGTTTATTCTCATTCTGCCCTGTCCAACTGCTGTAATTCTTCAGGATTTTCTTGATTTTATTAACACTTCTCCTATTAGCTTCCAAAAAAATTAAGATGTCATCAGCATATTGAAGATGTGAAATTTTCTCTTCATTCGGTGCCACTTTTATTCCAATTTTAGGTCCATCTCTATTAAAAGCTTCGGTGAGGATTTGAGAACACAAGATAAACAAATCCCTGCCTAAATCCACACTCTGCTTGAATCCATATAGAATTCCTGCCATTCACATTTATAGAATACTTTGTGTCCACCACACATTGGATTAAGAGATTAGCAAAAGATCTTGGAAAATCATAAAGCTCCAAAGCTTTCTTCAAGGTGTTCCAACCCATGATATCATAAGCTTGTTCCATATCTAGTTTAATGGCCATCAAACCTTTCTTTGCTTTAGAATTTCTAAATTTATGAAAAATTTCTTGTGTGAGCAAAATATTCTCTGAAATGGATCTTCCCTTGATAAAAGCTACTTGATTTTTTGAAACAATCTTTGGAATAATATTGATGATCTTGTTCAATAACATCCTTGCCACTATCTTATAGATAGAATTGCATAGACTAATAGGTCTATAATTAGGAGTTAAAGGATTTTTTATTTTAGGAATAATAACCACAATGGTTTCCCTCCATTCTTCACACATTAAACCAGATTTAAAGAAAAGGCTAACAACGTTCCAAACATCAGATTTGATAATAGGCCAATAGAATTTAAAAAAATAGTAGGAAATACCATCCATATCAGGTGCTATATTGCTCTCTTAGTGAGAAATGACATTCTCTAATTCTTCCTCAGAAAAATCTGCCATCAACCGATCCTTGTCAGCTTCTTCAATGATTCTGGAGAAACTTGGCCAACAATTTCTGAATTTTCACTTCTCATGGAAATAATTAGATAGGATATCTTCAATGCAGCTTTGGTCTTCTGTAAGAGAGCCATCTGTGTTCTTGATTTGTTTGATAAAATTGCTGTTATGCCTTGCCGAAGCCACCGAATGAAAGTATTAAGAATTCGAATCACTTTCTTTATACCATTTAATTTTAGCTCTTTGCCTCCACCAAGATCTTAATATCCCCCATGTAGAATTCAATTCCTTAATTTTGAATCTTAACAATGAGATTTTGTCTTCTCAAAGACTCCCTGTATTAGCCTCCTCCTCTTGCAAAGAAATTATTTCTTCTTTTAAATTTTCTTTCAAGATGTTAAGATTAGCGTGCTTAGCTTTACTCCAGTGAAAAAGAGCTTTAAGGACTCTTTTGAGTTTGCAATTCAATTTCTGGACATCATTTCCACCAGATGGTTTATTCCAGGAATATGAAACAATACCTTTAGAGGCAGGATATGAGATCCACACTTCTTCAAATCTCAGTATCTTATTCTTCTTAAATTCTGGTCCACAAATGCTGATGACTATTGGATAGTGATCAGATGAGATTCTTCCAAGATGACAAACTGCTGCCATTTGAATGATCTTCAAAGCTGCTAAATTCAATAAACACCGAGCTAATCTCTCAAGGATAGGAGCTCCTCCTTTTTTATTGTTACACCAAGTAAATTTGGGGCTTATAATCCCAATGTCATGGAATTCACAATTCTTCATAAACATTTGCATATCTTGAGGGCCTTGAGAGAAAACAAATCTCTTTCGACCTCTTTTCTCTTCTTGTGAGAGAATGCAATTGAAGTCACCTCCTATTATGCAAGGAATGTTAGAATTGGTAAATGTTTGATGGTCTTCTCAGAGTTGTCTTCTTTTATATACTTCTTTGCTTCCATAAGTGGTGGCAATAAGCCATTCACTTCCATTGTGTATCTTCAGTTGACCAATGACTACTTGGTTAGAAAAATGAACAGCATTGAAACAGCAAATGCTAGCTTTCCAACAGATGAGGATTCCTCCCGACAGTCCATCAGCTGGAACATTAAAAAATTCCCAATTACTACCAATTAAATTATTTATTTCCTTCCTATCAAAAGATTGAACCTTGGTTTCAACAAGTCCAACAAAAAAAACATCATGATCCTTGACGAATTCCTTTAAATATCGAGAGGCCTCAACCCTTCTAGCCCCTCTACAATTCCAAAATGATAGAAACATCATTTGGATTTAAAAATGGGATTACTCCCATTTTTAATCTTCTTATTAGCTTCTCCTTTCCTCTTTTGAGATAAAATATTATCTCTTCCCAAAGAATTAAGCTCTTTGATTAGTTTACCTTTGCTTCTTATAGATTCTTCCATCTTGTCTATAGTAAGAACATCTGGAGAAAATTTTACAATTTCCCCTTCTTCAAGATCCACTTCTTAATTCATCTTGAAAGATTCTGCTTCAGGAATAAGACCCTCCAGTAAACTATATTTATTTTGATCTTCACTAGGCTTGGAAGTAATAGTAGGAATAAGGTTTGTCATTGCCATACTCTTGTTTTCTCCTGATAAGGCTCCATTCAATAAGGAGTCTGTACTTTGTTCTTTGTTGATTTCAGGAATAAGATTTATCATAATTTCTTCATTCACCTTCTTCACAACAACTGGAACCAAATTAACTTCTTCAGCTTTATCAAGAACAATTGTAGATTCTATGCCAGCTTCTTCAATTATAGAATTTAATGATGGCTTAGAGAATGTTTTCTGAACATAAACATTCTTAGAATTCCTGAAATTAGACTTCTCCTTGATGAAAGTTGGCTTCCTCCTTCTACTTGAATTTTGAACTAGGATCCATGGCCAATAATCTTTATTGAAATCTGCATCTTGTTGAGATTGAGTGGGAAAATTCTGAACTTCCTTATCTAATGATTTAACTTGATTTGATGATAGCATCCCATCTTTACAAAAGGTTTCTAGCTGACGAATCTTCCCACATTTAAAACAAAAATTTGATACTCTTTCATATTCTACCTTTTGAAAGAAGTGTCCAAAGGATCCTTCTATCCACACTCCCTTAGGAAATTGTTGATCCAGTTGCATACGAACGCAGATTCTCGCATACTCCCTTTTGCTCCATTGAAATATATTACCATCAATCCATAGTGGAACTCCGATTTTACTGGATATTCTAGTCACATTTTCTTCATCCCAACAAATCAACGGAATATGAGGAAATCTAACCCATATAGGGGATGATAGACCTTTTAAAGAGGTAGGAGAAAACATTGGGGAAACTTTGATATTTGGTTTCCTGTAATAGGTATCAACGGGAACAGTGAGGTCTTTATCTACCTCAGCATTACTATGAATATTTGATGAGCTTTCCATGAACTTCTGAGAAAACGAGACTCCTTTCTCAACTAAATTTAACTTGAATGCAGGGTTGTTGAATTTATTCACAAACAACTTCATCCCAGCCAAAGACGACGCTCCATTGTCTGCTAAATCCTTCTTGAAACCAACTGCAGATTTGAAAACCTTCACAGGAGATTGAATTAAAACTCCTTTACCTTTGCCTTGAATAATTGGAGATTTCTTCTGTACTACTTCTGAAGGTTCATTAATTTTAAGAATACCAGATCTTTGCATTCTTGACAAACCATCTTCACGAACAGGAATGTGGGTGATGTCGTCAAGAGGAATCCGGCGATCAGTGGCGACCGCCGCGTCGATCCCCATCGACGAAAAGAAACCCGCAACAAAAATCGGACCGTTAAAATTTGAATTTTAATAAAGAAATCTTTTCAGAATCCGAGACTTTCTCTCACTTCTTTTTTATGTATTAATTTAAAATTTGAATTTTAAAATTTTCAAAATCTCCGTATAATGCTTATTTAAACTTATATATAATGTGTATAATTCATGTATATAGTGTGTGCAATGCTCATATATAGCGTGTATATAGTGTGTATAATTCTTATACATAATATGTATAATCTTATAAATAATATGTATAATGCTTATACATAGCATGAATAAACTTATACATAACATGTACAATGTTTGTATAAATTTGTACATAGTGTATATAATACTTGTACATAGCATGTATAATTCTTGTACATAGCATGTATAAACTTGCACATAGTGTGTAAAAAAATTAGGTATATATAGTATTTATAAACTTATACATAGTATGTATAAGCCTTATACATATCATGTACAAACTTGCATATAGTGTGTAAAAATTATGTATATAGCATGTATAAATATATACATGATGTGTATAATCCATATACATAGCATATATAAACTTTGTACAATAATGTGCTAAACTTGTCAATTTGTATCATCTATACATAGCGTGTATAAAACTTATACATAGTCCTGTATATGCTTGTACATATGTGTGTATAATATTTAAGTAAACTTATATATAGTATTATACATGCTTGTAAATAGTATGTATAATGCTTATACATATAATGTATAAACTTTTATATAGTGTGTATAATTCATATAGAAACTTGTATATAATTTGTATAATACTTGTATATAGCATATATAATAGTTATAAAAACCTATACATAGTACGTATAATGCTTGTACATAGCATATATAAACTGTAAATAGTTTTTATAATGCTTATATATAGTGTTCACAAACATATACATAGTGTGTATAATGCTTGTACATAACATGTATAAATTTGTATATATTGTGTATTAACTTATACATTGTGTGTATAAACTTATATATAGTGTGTATAATATACATGTACATAGCTTGTACAAACTTGTACATAGTGTGTAAAATTCTTATACATAACATGTATAAACTTATATAATTAATGTATAATGCTTGTACATAACATGAAAAACTTCTACATAGTGGGTATAATACTTATACATACCATACAAATTGTGTGTATAATACTTATTTATAGCGTGTATAAATTTATACATAATATGTATAATTCTTATAAAAAATGTGTATAATCCTTGTACATAGAATTTATAAACTTATTCATAGTGTGTATAATGCTTGTATAATTTATACCTAGTATGTATAATGCTTGTACATAGCATGTAGAAACTTGTACATAATTTTTATAATTCTTATATATAATATTTATAATCATATACATAGTGTGAATAATGCTTGTATCTAGTATGTATAAACTTGTATATATTATGTATAAATTTGTACATTGCATGTATAAACTTGTACATAGTGCATATAATCCTTGTACATAGCATGTATAAACTTATACATAGTGTGCAAAATTTAAAAACGTAGCGTGTATAAACTTATATAATTCATGTATAATACTTGTACATAGCACGTATAAACATGTACATAGTATATATAATACTTATACATACCATGTTCATAGTGTGTATAATGCTTGTATATTGTAGTGTATAATTTTATACATAGTGTATTAATTCTTATTTATAGTGTGTAAAATACTTGTACATATCGTGTATAAACTTCTACATAGTGTGCATAATACCTGTATATTACTTGTAAAACTTATGCATAGTATGTATAAACTTATACATAATGTTTATAATGCTTATACATAGAGTGTACAAACTTATACATAATATGTAAAATGCTTGTGCATAGCATTTATGAACTTGTATATAGTGTGTATATTATTTATTAATAATGTGTATAAACTTCTACATAGTATGCATAACGCTTATATAAATTTATATGTAGTGTGTATAATACTTTTATATGGTATGTATATTTCTGATATATCACATGTAAATTGCTTATATATAACTTGTATAAACTTTCACATAGTGTATATAAACTTATTTAGAGTGTATAATACTTATGAATAGTGCGTATAATGTTTGTACATAGCGTGTATAAATATATACATAGTGTGTATAATACTTGTATATATCATTGAACGTAGTATAAGAATGCTTGAATAAACTTATATATAATATGTATATTCATGTATATAGTGTGTGTAATGCTCGTATATAGCATGTACATAATTTGTATAATGCTTGTACAAAATGTTTATAAACTTATACATAATATATATAATGCTTATAAATAGTATATATAAACTTATACATAACATGTACAATATTTATATAAACTTATACAAAGTGTGTATAATACTTATACATAACATGTATAATGTCTGTACATAGCATGTATAAACTTACACATAGGTTGTAAAAATTATGTATATAGCGTTTATAAACTTATACATAGTATGTATAAGCCTTATACATAACATGTATAAACTTGCACACAATGTGTAAAAATTATATATATAGAGTGTATAAACTATTACATGGTCTGTATAATCTTTTTACATAGCTTGTATAAACTTGTACATAATATGCATAAACTTATTAAAGTTTTTATAATCCTTATACATAGCATATATAAGCTTGTCCATAATCTGTATAATGCTTGTATATACCATGTGTATAATATTTGAATAAACTTGTACATTTGTATATTATGCTTGTAAATAATAAGTATAATGCTTGTACATATAATATATAAACTTGTACATAGTGTGTATAATACTTGTATAAACTTATACATAGTGTGTATAATGCTTGTACATAGCATCTATAATACTTGTATAAACTTGTACATAGTGTATATAATGCTTGAACATAGCATGTACAAACTTTTACATAGTTTCTATAATGTTTATATATAATGTTTATAAACATATACTTAGTGTGTATAATGCTTGTACATAGCTTGTATAAACTTGTATAATTCATATTTAATACTTGTACATAGCATGAATAAACTTATACATAGTGTGTATAATACTTTTAAAGACCTTGTAAATAGTGTGTATAGTATTTATATTTAGAGTGTATAAATTTATACATAGTGTATATAATTCTTATTTATAGTTTGTAAAATACTTGTACATATCTTGTATGAACTAGTACATAGTGTGCATAATACTTATATATTACATGTAAAGCTTATATATAGTGTATATAAAACTTGTACATAGTGTTTATAATGCTTATACATATTGTGTACAAACTTATACATAACACTTATAATTCTTACATAGTATGTATAAACTTGTACATAGTTTCTATATTAGTTATAGATAGCGTGTATAAACTTCTACATAGTATGCATAATGCTTGTATAAAATTATATGCAGTGTGTATAATACTTTTATATAGCGTGTAATGCTTGTATATAACACGTACAATGCTTGTATATAGCTTGTATAAACTTGTATATTATGTATATAAACTTTTTTAGAGTGTATAATACTTATGAATAATGTGTATAATGCTTACACATAATGAGTATATATAAGTACATTATGTGTATAATACTTATATATAACATTGAACGTAGTGTAGAATGCTTATATAAACTTATATATAATGTATATAATTCATGTATACAGTGTATGAAATGCTCGAATATAGCGTGTGCATAATATGTATAATGCTTATACATAACGTTTATAAACTTATACATAATGTGTATAATGATTTTACATAGCATGTATAACCTTGTACATAACATGTACAATATTTGTATAAACTTGTACATAGTATATAATACTTGTACATATTGTAATCTGTACATGTATATGTTTATACATAGTGTATAATCTTGTACATAGTGTATAATACTTATACATAGCATGTATAAACTTATACATACTGTGTAAAAATTATATATATATTATTTATAAACTTTTTCATAGTATGTATAGGACTTATATATAGCATGTAAAAACTTACACATATTATGTAAAAATTATATATATAGCCTATATAAACTAATACATTGTGTGTATAATCTTTATACATAACATGTATAAACTTATACATAATGTGCATAAATATGTTCATAGTTTGTATAATCCTTATACATAGCATGTATAAACTTATATATAATGTGCATAAACATGTTCTTAGTCTGTAGAATGCTTGTATATAGTGTGTGTATAATGTTTGAATGAACTTGTATATAGTGTGTATAATGTTTATAAATAGTATGTATAAAGCTAGTATATAGAATGTATAAGCTTGTACATAGTGTGCATAATACTTTTATAAACTTGTACATAGTGTGTATAATGCTTGTACATAAAATCTATAATACTTGTATAACTTATACATAGTATGTATAATGCTTGTACATAACATATACAAAATTATACATAGTTTTTATAATGTTTATATATAGTATTTACAAACATAATACATAGTGTGTAATATGCTAGTACATAGCATGTATAAATTTATATATAGTGTGTATAAAATTATACATTATGTGTATAAACTTGTACATAGTGTGAATAATACATGACATAGCATGTACAAACTTGTATATAATGTGTAAAATGCTAGTACATAGCGTATATAAACTTATATAATTTATGTATAATGCTTGTACATAGCATGTATAAACTTGTACATAGTATATATAAAACTTATACATACCATGTTCATAGTGTGTATAATGCTTATATATAATATATATAAGCATATACATAGTGTGTATAATTCTTATTTATAATATGTAAAATGCTTGTACATATCATATATAAATTTGTATATAGTATGTATAATACTTGTATATTGCATGTAAAACTTGTACATAGTGTGTATAAAACTTATACATAGTATTTATAAGGCTTATACACAGTGTGTATAAACTTATATATAATATGTATAATGCTTGTACATAGAATATATAAAATTATATATAGTGTGTTTATTTTTATAGATAGTATTTATAAACTTGTAGATAGTATGTATAATGCTTGTATAAACCTATATATATATTGTATAATACTTTTATATAGCTGTATAATACTTGTATATAGCATGTACAATGTTTATATATAGTTTGTATAAACTTGTACAAAGTGTATATAAACTTATTCACAGGGTATAATACTTATGAATAGTGTGTATAATGCTTGTATATAGTGTGTTTAAATATGTACATAGTATGTATAATACTTATATATAACATTAAATGTAGTGTAGAATGCTTGTATAAATTTATATAAAATGTATAAAATTCATATATACAATATGTGTAATGCTAATGTATAGCGTGTAAATAGACTGTATAATATTTGTACATAACCTGTATTAACTTATACATAATGTGGAAAATGCTTATATAAAACATATATAAACTTATACATAATTTTTATAATTCTTTTACATAGCGCGTGTATAATATTTAAATAAACTTGTACAGAGTGTGTATAATATTTATAAATAGTGTGTATAATATTTGTACATAGAATGTATAAACTTGTACACGTGTGTATTATGCTTGTATAAACTTGTACATAATATGTATAATACTTGTACATAGCATTATAATACTTGTATAAACTTATACATAGTGTATACAATACTTGTACATAGCATCTACAAACTTGTACATAATTTTTATAAAGTATATATAGTGTTTACAAACATATACAAAATGTGTATAATGCTTGTTTATAACATATATAAACTTATATATAACATATATAAACTTATACATTATGTGTATAAAATTATACATAGTGTGTATAATACTTATACATAGCATGTACAAATTTGTACATAGTGTATAAAATATTTGTACATAGTGTGTATAAACTTGTATAATTCATGTATAATGTTTATACATAACATATATAAACTTATATATAGTGTGTATAATACTTATACATACCAGGTACATATGGTGTATAATGCTTATATATAACGTGTATAAACTTATACATAGTGTGTATAATTCTTATTTATAGTGTATAAAATGCACATAGTGTGTATAATACTTTTATATAATATGTATAATGCTTGAATATAGAATGTATAATGCTTATATATAGCTTGTATAAACTTTATGTATATAATGTATATAATACTTGCATATAATATTGAAGGTAGTGCAGAAATTGTGTACAATATTTGTATATAGCGTGTAAATAGTGTGTATAATGCTTGTAAATTATGTGTATAAACTTATACATAATGTGTATAATGATTATATGTAGCATATATAAACTTGTACGTAACATGTTTAATATTTTTATAAATATGTACATAGCATGTATAATACTTATACATAGCAGGTATAATATTTGTACATGGCGTGTATAAACTTGCATATAATGTGTAAAAACTATTTATATAGCATTTATAAACTTATACATAGTAATGTATAAGCGTTATACTTAGTATATAAGAACTTGCATATAGTGTGTAAAAATTATGTATATAAGCGTATATAAATATAGATATGATGTGTATAATCCTCATACATAGCATATATAAACTTTTATATAATGTGCATAAACTTTTTCATAGTTTATATAATCCTTATACATAACATGTATAAACTTATACATAGTCCGTATAATCCATGTACATAGCGTGTATAATATTTGAATAAATTTTTATATTATGTGTATAATACTTGTAAATAGTGTGTATAATGCTTGTACATATAATGTATAAACTTGTACATGATGTGTATAATGCTTGTATAAATTTATATATAATATGTATAATACTTGTACATAGCATCTATAATACTTTTATAAACTTATACATAGTGTGTATAGTGCTTGTATATAGCATGTACAAAATTGTATATAGTTTTATAATGTTTATATATAGTGTTTAAAAATATATACATAGTTTGTAAAATACTTGTATATAGCCTGTATAAACTTATATATAATGTGTATAAATTTGTACATTGCGTGTATAAACTTATATATATTATGTATAATACTTGTACATAGCATGTAAAAATTTATACAAATTATATAAAATGCTTGTACATAACATATATAAACTTATATAATACATGTATATGGCTTATAAAATTTGTATAATACATGTATATGACTTATACATGCATATATAAACTTTATATAGTATGTATAATACTTACATAACATGTAAAAATTTATATATTTATAATATGCGTATAAATTATATATAGTATGTTAATTCTTATTATTGTTAAAATATTTGTACATATCATGTATAACTTGTCAAATATAAAAAATACTTGTATATTTAAAAACTTATATATAGTGTGTATTAAACTTGTACATAGTATTTATTATGCTTAAACAAAGTATGTACAAACTTATACATAATATGTATAACGCTTGTACATAGCGTGTATAAATTTATACATAATATGTATATTATTTATAGATAGCGTGTATAAACTTCTACATAGTATGCATAATACTTATATAAACTTATCTGTAGTATGTATAATACTTTTATATAGCGTAATAATAAAACATAATAAGCATGTATAATGCCTATATATAACTTGTATAAACTTGTACATAGTATATATAAGCTTATTCAGAGTATATAATACTTATGAATAATATTTATAATATTTATACATAACGTGTATAAATATGTACATAGTTATTATAATACTTGTATATAGCATTGAACGTAGAGTAGAATGCTTGTATAAACTTATATATAATATGTATAATTCATATTTAAAGTATGTACAATACTCGTATATAGTGTGTAAATAGTGTGTATATTACTTGTACATAACGTGTATAAACTTATACATAATGTGTATAATGTTTATACATAGTATGTATAAACTTATACATAGCATGTATAATATTTTTATAAACTTGTACATAGTATGTATATACTTATACATAGCATGTATAATGCTTGTACATAGCGTATATAAACTTGCACATAATGTATAGAAACTATGTATATATATCATTTATAAAATTATACATAGTAATGTATAAGCCTTATATATAGCATATAAGAACTTGCATATAGTGTGTAAAAATTATATATATAGAGTGTATAAACTTAGATATGGTGTGTATAATCCTCATATATAGCGTGTATAAACTTGTACAAAATGTGCATAAATTTATTCATAGTTTGTATAATCCTTATACTTAGCTTGTATAAACTTGTACATAGTCTGTATAATACTTGTACATAGCGTGTACATAATATTTGAATAAACTTTTATATAGTACGTATAATGCTTGTAAATAGTGTGTATAATGCTTGTATATACAATGTATAAACTTATACATAGTATGTATAATGCTTGTATAAACTTGTACATACTATCTATAATACTTGTACATAGATCTATAATACTCGTTTAAATTTTTACATACTTTGTATAATAATTGTACATAACTTGTTTAAATTTATACATAGTGTGTATAATTCTTATTTATAGTATGTAAAAGCTTGTACATATTGTATAAACTTATATATAATGTGTATAATACTTATATATTGCATGTAAAACTTATACATAATATGTATAAAACTTTTATATAGTATTTATAATGCTTATACATAGTATGTACAAACTTATATATAATATGTATAATGCTTGTATACATAACGTGTATAAACTTGTATATAGTGTTTATATTATTTATAGATAGCGTGTATAAACTTCTATATAGTATGCATAATAATTTTATATAGCTTGTATAATGCTTGTATATAGCATGTACAATACTTATATAAACTTTTATAAACTTGTACATAGTGGATATAAACTAATTTAGAGTGTATAATACTTATGAATAGTGTGTATAATACTTGTACATAGCATGTATAAATATGTAAATAGTGTGTATTATACTTGTATATAGCATTGAACAAAGTGTAGAATGCTTGTATAAAGTTATATATAATATGTATAATTCATATATGCAGTGTGTGTAATGCTCGTATATAGCATGTACATAGTGTGTATAATGCTTCTATATAACGTGTATAAAGTTATACATCATTTGTATAATGCTTATATATAGCATGTATAAACTTGTACATAATATGTATAATATTTGTATAAACTTATAAATAATATGTATAATACTTATACATAGCATGTATAATGCTTCTACATAACGTTTAAAAATTGGACATAGTGTATAAAAATTATGTATATAGAGTTTATAAACTTATAATTGAATATATAAGCCTTATACATAGCATGAATAAACTTGCACATAATATGTAAAGATTATGTATATAACATGTATAAACTTATACATGGTGTGTATAATTCTTATTCATTGCATGTATAAATTTGTACATAATATGCATAAACTTGTTCATAGTTTATAAAATCCTTTTATATAGTATGTACATACTTATACTTAGTCTGTATAACACTTATACATAGCATGTGTATAATGTTTGAATAAAGTTATACAGAATGTGTATAATGCTTGTATAAAGTTTGTATAATACGTGTACATAAAATATATAAACTTGTACATAGTGTGTTTAATTCTTTATAAACTTGTAAATAGTGTGTATAATATATATACATAGCATCTATAATATTTGTATAAACTTGTACATAGTGTGTTTAATGCTTGTACATACTTGTACAAACTTATACATAGTTTTTATAATGCTTATATATAGTGTTTATAAATATATACATAGTATGTATAATGCTTGTACATAGCAAGTATAAACTAGTAATTAGTGTGTATAACTTGTACATTGCGTGTATAAACTTGTACATAATGTGTGTAATACTTGTGTATAGCATATACAAACTTATACATAATGTGTAAAATGCTTGTACATAGCGTGTATAAACTTGTATAATTCATGTATAATGCTTGTGTATAGCATGTATAATCTTTTACATAGTGCGTATAAAAATTATACATATCATGTACATAGTGTGTATAATACTTATATTTAGCGTGTATAAATTTATACATAGTGTGTATAATTCTTATTTATAGTGTGTAAAATGCTTATACATATCATATATGAACTTGTACAAAGTGTGTATAATACTTGTATATGCATGTAAATCTGTACATAGTGTGTATAAAACTTATACATGGTCTTTATAATGCTTATTATAGTGGTACAAAACTTATATATAATATATAAAATACTTGAATATAGAATATATAAACTTGTACATAGTGTGTATATTATTTATGGATAGCGTGTATAAACTTCTACATAGATGCATAATGCTTGTATAAACTTATTGTAGTGTGTATAAACTTTATATAGCATGTATAATGGTTGTATATAACATGTACAATGCTTTTATTTAGCTTGTATAAATTTATACATAGTCTATAAAAACTTATTCAGAGTGTATAATACTTATGAATAGTGTTTATAATGCTTGTACATTGCGTGTTTAAATATTTATATAATGTGTATAATACTTATATATAGAATTGAACATAGTGTAAAATTATTAGATAAACTTATTTATAATGTGTATAATTCATGTATACATTGTGTGCAATACTCGTATATAGCCTGTACATAGTGTGTATAATGCTTGTACATAATGTGTATAAACTTATATATAATGTGTATAATGTTTATACATAGCATGTATAAAGTTGTACATAATATGTACAATATTTGTATAAACTTATAAATAGTGTGTATAATTCTTGTACATAGCATGCATAATGCTTCTATGTAGCGTTTATAAACTTGGACATAATGTATAAAAATTATGTATATAGAGTTTATAAACTTATAATAGAATATATAAATCTTATACATAGCATGAATAAACTTGCATATAATGTGTAAAGATTATATATATAACATGTATAAACTTATACATGATGTGTATTATCCTTATTCATTACTTGTATAAACTTGTACATAATGTGCATAAACTTTTTCATAGTTTATAAAATCTTTATACATAGCGTGTATATACTTATACTTAGTCTTTATAATACTTATACATAGCATGTGTATAATATTTGAATAAACTGGTATAGAGTGTGTATAATGCTTGTAAATAGTGTGTATATTACATGTACATAGAATTTATAAACTTGTACATAGTGTGTGTAATTCTTTATAAACTTATACATAGTATGTATAATGTATATACATATAATCTATAATACTTATATAAACTGTATAATGCTTGTATATAGTTTTTATAATGCTTATACATAGTATTTATAAATATATACATAGTATGTAGAATGCTTGTACATAGTATAAACTAGTAATTAGTGTATATAAACTTATACATTACGTGTATAAACTTTTACATAGTGTATATAATACTTATATATAATATATACAAATTTATATATAATGTGTAAAATGCTTGTACATAACGTGTATAAACTTGTATAATTCATGTATAATGCTTGTATATAGTATGTATAAACTTGTACAAAGTGTGTACAAAAATTATACATACCAATACATAGTGTGTATAACACTTATATTTAGCGTGTAATAAACTTATACATATGTGTATATTCTTATTTATAATGTGTAAAATGCTATACATATCGTGTATGAACTTATACAAAGTGTGTATAATATTTTGTATATGCATGTAAAACTTATACATAGTGTGAATAAAACTATATATGGTCTTTATAATGCTTATATATAGTGTGTACAAATTTATACATAATATATAAAATGCTTGAACATAGCTTGTACAAACTTGTACATAGTATGTATATTATTTATAGATAGCGTGTATAAACTTCTATATAGTATGCATAATGCTTGTATAAACTTATATGTAGTGTGTATAATACTTTTATATAGCATGTACAATGCTTTTATTTAGCTTGTATAAATTTATACATAGTGTATGTAAATCTATTCAAGTGTATAATACTTATGAATAGTGTGTATAATGCTTGTACATAGCATAATTAAATATGTACATAATATGTATAATACTTATATATAGAATTGAACATAGTGTATAAGCATTGAACTTGTATATTATTTATAGATAGTATGTATAAATTTATACATTGTGTGTATAATCATATACATAGATTTATACATAATGTGCATAAATTTGTTCATAGTTTATATAATCCTTATACATATTATTTATAAATTTGTACATAGTCTGTATAATGCTTATACATAGCATTTGTATAATATTTGAATAAATTTGTATATATTATTATAATGCTTGTAAATAGTATGCATAATATTTATACATAGAATGTATAAATTTATATATAATGTGTATAAAGCTTGTATAAACTTATATATATTATATATAATGCTCGTACATAACATGTATAAACTTATATATAAAGTATATAATGTTTATACATAGCATGTTTAAACTTGTACATAACATATAAAATTTTTGTATAAACTTATACATAGTGTGTATAATACTTGTACATAACATGTATAATATGCTCTACATAACGTGTATAAACTTGCACATAGTATGTAAAAATTATCTATATAGCATTTATAAAAGTATGCATAGTATTTATAAGTCTTATACATAGCATGTATAAACTTCCACATAGTGTGTAAAAATTCTGTATATAGTGTGTATAAACTTATACATTATGTTTATAACCATATACATAGCTTGTATAAACTTGTACATAATGTGCATAAACTTGTTCATAGTTTGTATAATCCTTAAATATAGTGTATATAAAATTGTACATAGTTTGTATAATGCTTATACATTGAGTGTGTATAATGTTTGAATAAACTTGCATATAGTGTGTTTAATGCTTGTACATAGAATGTATAAACTTTTACATAGTATGTATAAAGCTTATATAAACTTGTACATAGTGTGTATAATGCTTGTACATAGCATTTATAACACTTGTATAAACTTATACATAGTGTGTATAATGCTTGTATACAGTATGTACAAACTTATACATAGTTTTTATAATGCTTATATATAGTGCTTACAAATATATACATTGTGTGTATAATGCTTGTACATAACATGTATAAATTTGTATATAGTATGTATAAACTTGTACATTTATTGTATAAACTTATATATAGTGTGTATAATATTTGTACAGAGCATGTATAAACTTATGCATAGTGTGTAAAATGCTTGAACATAACTTGTAAAAACTGATATAATTCATATATAATGGTTGTGCATGGCATATATAAACTTGTATATATTGTGTATAATACATATACATACTGTGTATATAGTGTGTATAAACTTATACATAATATATATATAATGCTTATACATAGCGTGTATAAACTTGTACATAATGTATAAATTTTTTATAGACCGCGTGTATAAACTACTATATATTATGCATAATGCTTGTATGAACTTTTACGTAGTATGTTTAATACTTTTATATAGCATGTATATTGCTTGTATATAGCATGTATAATGCTTATATATAGCTTGTATAAACTTATACATAATATATATAAACTTATTCAGAGTGTATAATTTTTATGAATAGTATGTATAATGCTTGTACATAGCATAATAAATATATACATAATTTGTATAATACTTATATATTGCATTGAACAAAGTATTGAATGCTTGTATAAACTTATATATAATATGTATAATTCATGAATATAATTTATGCAATACTCATATATAGCGTGTATATCCTGTGTATAATACTTGTACATAACGTGTATAAACTTATACATAATATGTACAATACTAATACATAGCATGTATAAACTTATACATAATATGTATAATATTTATATAAACTTGTATATAGTATGTATAGTACTTGTAAGATCATGTATAATGCTTGTATATAGCATGTATAAACTTCCACATTGTATGTAAAAATTATATATATATCATTTATAAACTTATATATAGTATGTATAAGCCTTATATGTAACATGTATAAACTTGCACATTGTGTGTAAAATATTTATATATAGCATGTATAAACTTATACATGGTGTGTATAATACTTATACATAGTGTGTATAAATTGTACATAATATGCATAAACTTGTTTATAGTTTATATAATCCTTATACGTAGCGTGTATAAACTTGCACTTAATCTGTATAATACTTGTACATAGTGTGTATAATGCTTGTACATAGAATGTATAAACATATACATAGTATATAATACTTATCTAAACTTATACATAGTGTATATAATGATTATACATAACATCTATATTACTTGTATAAACTTGTACATAGTTTGTATAATGTTGTAAATAGCATGTACAAACTTGTACATAGTTTTTATAATGCTTATATACTGTGTTTCCAAATATATACAGACTGTGTATAATACTTGTATATAGCATGTATAAACTTGTATATAGTGTGTATAAACTTGTACATTGCATTTATCAACTTATACATAGTGTGTGTATTACTTGTGCATAGCATGTACAAACTTGTACATAGTCTATAAAATGCTTGTACATAACGTGTATAAACTTATATAATTCATGTATAATACTTGTATGTAGTATATAAAAATTTATACATAGTGTGTATAATACTTATACATACCATGTGCATAGTGTATATAATGTTTATGTATAGCATGTATAAACTAATAAATAGTGTGTATAATTTTTATTTATAGTATATAAAATGATTGTACATATCGTGTATAAACATGTACATAGTGTATATATTACTTCTATATTACATGTAAAACTTGTACATAGTATTAATAATGCTTATACATAGTGTATACAAACTTATACATAATATATATATTACTTATATATAGCGTGTACAAACTTATACATAATGTGTATATTATTTAAAGTTAGCATGTATAAACTTCTACATAATATGCATATTGCTTGTATAAACATATACGTAGTGTGTATAATACTTTTATATAGCGTGTATAATGCTTGTATATAGCATGTACAATGCTTATATAAGCTTGTATAAATTGTAATAGGTGTTATAAAACTAATTTACAGTGTATAATACTTATGAATTGTGTGTATATTGTTTATACATAGTGTGTATAAATATATACATAGTGTACATAATACTTGTATATAGCATTGAACGTAGTGTAGATTGCTTGTATAAATTTATATATAATATTTATAATTCATTTATACAGTGTGTGCAGTGCTCGTATATAGCGTGTACATAATGTGTATAATGCTTAAATATAATGTGTATAAACTTATACAGAATATTTATAATGCTTATGAACAGTATATATAAATTTATACATAACATGTACAATGTTTGTATAAATTTGTAAATAGTATATATAATACTTGTATATAGCATGTATAATACTTTTACATAGCATGTACAAACTTGCTCATAGTGTGTAAAATTTATATATAGCATTTCTAAACTTATACATAGTATGTATAAACCTTATACATTGCATGTAAAAAGTTGCACATAGTGTATAAAAATTATGTATATAGCATGTATAAACATATAAATGGTATGTATAATCCTTATATATAACTTGTATAAACTTGTACATAATATGCATAAATTTGTTCATAATTTATATAATACTTATATGTACAGTGTATAAACTTGTACATAGTCTGTATAATACTTACACATAGCATGTGTATAATGTTTGAATAAATTTTTATATAGTGTGTATAATGCTTGTAAATAGTGTCTATAACACTTGTACATAAAATTTATGAACTTGTACATAATGTGTATAATGCTTGTATAAACTTGTACATAGCTTCTATAATACTTGTATAAACTTGTACATAGTATGAATAATACTTGTATATAGAATTTACAAACTTATAAATAGTTTTTTTAATGCTAATATAAAGTTTTTACAAACATATACATAGTGTGTATAATGCTTATACACAGTAAACATGTATTTAGTATGTATAAACTTATACATTACGTGTATAAACTTGTACATAGTGTGTATAATATTTGTATATGGTATGTATAAATTTATACATAGTATGTAAAATGCTTGTATATAATATATATAAATTTTATAATTCAAATATAATGCTTGTACATAACATGTATAAATATATATATATTATGTATAATACTTATACATATCATATACATAGTGTGTATAATGCTTATATATAGTGTGTATATACATATACATAGTATGTATAATTCTTATTTATATTGTATAAAAAACTTATACATATCATGTATAAACTTATACATAGTGTGTATAATACTTGTATATTACATGTAAAATTTGTACATAATATGTATATAACTTATACATAGTGTGTATATTATTTTTAAATAATGTGTATAAACTTCTACATAGTAATTATAATACTTGTATAAAGTTATACGTAGTGTGTATAATACTTTTATATAACTTGTATAATGCTTGTATATAGCATGTACAATACTTATATATAGCTTATATAAACTTATACATCGCGTATATAAACTTTTTTAGAGTGTATAATACTTATATATAGTATAAATAATGCTTGTACATAGCATGTAAAAATATATATATATATATATATATATATATATATATATATATATATATATAGTGTGTATACTACTTATTTACAGCATTAAACATAGTGCTTAATGCTTGTATATAGCGTGTATAACTATGTACATAGTGTGTATAATACTTGTATATAGTATTGAACGTAATGTGTAATGCTTGAACATAGCATATGTAAATTTGTACATAGCGTGTATAAATATGTAACATACTTTTACATATCAGATATAAACTTGTACATAGTATGTGTAATACTTTGTACGTATGTAAAGCTTGTACATAATATGTATATAACTTGTACATAATGTGAATATTATTTATAGATACATGTATAAACTTCTACAAATGCATATTGCTTGTATAAACTTATACGTACTGTGTATAATACTTTTATATAGCATATATAATACTTGTACATAGCACGTATAAACTAGTACATAGTGTGTATAATACTTATACATATTATGTACATTATGTGTATAATTCTTATATATAGCGTGTATAAACATATACATAGTGTGTATAATTCTTATTTATAATGTGTAAAATGCTTATACATATCGTGTATAAACTTATACATAGTGTGTATAATACTTATATATTACATATAAAACTTATACATAATGTGTATATAACTTGTATATAATGTGTATATAATTTTTAAATAGTGTGTATAAACTTTTATATAGTAATTATAATACTTGCATAAACTTATATGTAGTGTGTATAATACTTTTACATAGCGTGTATAATACTTATGTATAGCATGTACAATACTTATATATAGCTTGTATAAACTTATACATAGTGTATATAAACTTTTTCAGAGTGTGTAATACTTATATATAGTGTATATAATTCTTATACATAACAATGTATAAATTTGTGCATAGTGTGTATAATACATGTATATAGCATTAAACATAATGTAGAATGCTTCAATTGACTTATATATAATATCTATAATTCATTTATACAGTGTGAGCAGTGTTCATATATAGTGTATAAAGTGTGTATAATGCTTGTACATAATATGTATAAACTTTTACATAATGTGTATAATGCTTATAAATAACATGTCTAAATTTGTACATAACATGTACAATAGTTGTATAAATTTATAGATACTATGTATAACACTTGTTCAAAGCATGTATAACACTTTTACATAGCATGTACAAACTTGCACATAGTATGTAAAATTATGTATATAGTATTTCTAAACTTATACATAGTATGTATAAACCTTATACATAGCATGTAAAAACTTGCACATATTGTGTAAAAATTATATATATATATCATGTATAAACGTATATATGGTGTGTATAATCCTAATACATAGCTTTTATAAACTTGTACATAATGTGCATAAAGTTCTTTATAGTTTATAAAACACTTATACATATCATGTATAAACTTGTGCATAGTTTGTATAATGCTAGTAAATAGTGTGTATAAAGCTTATTCATAAAATTTATAAATTTATATATAGTGTGTATAATGCTTGTATAAATTTATACATAGCTTCTATAATACTTGTATAAACTTGTACATAGTGTGTATAATATTTGTATATAGTATTTACAAACTTGTACATAGTTTTTAAATGCTAATATAATGTTTTTACAAATATATGCATAGTGTGTATAATACTTATACATTGCATGTATAAACTTGTACATAACGTATATAAACTTTTATAATTCATATATAATGCTTGTATATAGCATGTATAAACTTATACATATTATGTATAATACTTATACATACCATATACATAGTGTGTATAATGAATATATATAACGTGTATAAATATTTATATAGCCTGTATAATTCTTATTTATAGTGTGTAAAATGCTTTTAAATATCATATATAAATCTTTACATAGTGTGTATAATACTTGTATATTACATGTAAAACTTGTACATAATGTGTATATAACTTATACATAGTGTTTATATTTTTTTTAAATAGCGTGTGTGAACTTGTACATAGTATGCATAATACTTGTATAAACTTATACGTATTGTGTATAATTCTTTTATATAGTGTGTATAATACTTGTATATAGCATATACAATACTTATATATAGCTTGTATAAACTTATACATAGTGTATATAAACTTTTTCAGAGTGTATAATACTTATATATAGTGTATATAATTCTTATACATAACATGTAAAAATATATACATGGTGTGTATGGTATGTATAAGTGATATACACAATATGTATAAGTTTATACATGTTATATTTATAAACTCTGAAAAAGTTTATTGTATTTACTCTGAAAAAGTTTATATGTTATACATAGTGTGTATAAAATATAGTGTGTATTTTATATAATATAAGCTATATACTTATACATACCATATACATAGTGTGTATAATGCTTATATATAGTGTGTATATACATATATATAATATGTATAATTCTTATTTATATTGTGTAAAATACTTATACATATCATGCATAAACTTGTACATAGTGTGTATAATACTTGTATATTACATGTAAAATTCTACATAATATGTATATAACTTATATATAGTGTGTATATTATTTTTAAATAACGTGTACAAACTTCTACATAGTAATTATAATACTTGTATAAAGTTATACGTAGTATGTATAATACTTTTATATAGCTTGTATAATACTTGTATATAGCATGTACAATACTTATATGTAGCTATATAAACTTATACATCGCGTATATAAACTTTTTTAGAGTGTATAATACTTATATATAGTGTAAATAATGTTTGTACATAGCATTGTAAATATATATATATATATATATAGTGTGTATACTACTTATATACAGCATTAAACATAGTGCTTAATGCTTGTATATAGCGTGTATAACTATGTACATAGTGTACTTGTATATAGTATTGAACGTAATGTGTAATGCTTGAACATAGCATGTATAATTTTGTACATAGCGTGTATAAATATGTAACATACTTTTACATATCAGGTATAAACTTGTACATAATATGTATAATACTTGTATAATGTATGTAAAACTTGTACATAATATGTATATAACTTGTACATAATGTGAATATTATTTATAGATAACATGTATAAACTTCTACAAAGTATGCGTATTGCTTGTATAAACTTATACGTAGTGTGTATAATACTTTTATATAGCATATATAATACTTGTACATAGCATGTATAAACTTGTACATAGTGTGTATAATACTTATACATACTATGTACATTATGTGTATAATGCTTATATATAGCGTGTATAAATATATACATAGTGTATATATTTCTTATTTATAATGTGTAAAATGTTTATACATACTGTGTATAATACTTATATATTACATATAAAACTTATACATAATGTGTATATAACTTGTATATAATGTGTATATTATTTTTAAATAGTGTGTATAAACTTCTATATAGTAATTATAATACTTGTATAAACTTATATGTAGTGTGTATAATACTTTTATATAGCGTGTATAATACTTGTATATAGCATGTACAATACTTATATATAGCTTGTATAAACTTATACATAGTTTATATAAACTTTTTCACAGTGTGTAATACTTATATATAGTGTATATAATGCTTATACAAGACATGTATAAATATATGCATAGTATGTATAATACATGTATATAGCATTAAACATATTGTAGAATGCTTGTATCAACTTATATATAATGTCTATAATTCATTTATACAGTGTGTGCAGTGCTCATATATAGTGTATAAAGTGTGTATAATGCTTGTACATAATGTGTATAAACTTTTACATAATATGTATAATGCTTATAAATAGCATGTCTAAATTTGTACATAACATATACAATAGTTGCATAAACTTATAGATACTATGTATAACACTTGTTCAAAGCATGTATAACACTTTTACATAGCATGTACAAACTTGCACATAGTATGTAAAAATTATGTATATATAGTATTTCTAAACTTATACATAGTATGTATAAACCCTTTATATATAGCATGTAAAAACTTGCACATATTGTATATATATATCATGTATAAACATATATGGTGTGTATAATCCTAATACATAACTTGTATAAACTTGTACATTATGTGCATAAACTTCTTCATAGTTTATAAAACACTTATTCATATTATGTATAAATTTGTGCATAGTCTGTATAATGCTTATAAATAGCATGTATAAAGCTTATACATAAAATTTATAAATTTATATATAGTGTGTATAATGCTTGTATAAACTTGTACATAGCTTCTATAATACTTGTATAAACTTGTACATATTGTGTATAATGTTTGTATATAGCATTTACAAACTTGTACATAGTTTTTAAATGCTAATATAAAGTTTTTATAAATATATACATAGTGTGTATAATGCTTGTACATTGCATGTATAAACTTGTACATAACGTATATAAACTTTTATAATTCATATATAATCTTATACATAGCATGTATAGTATTATACATATTATGTATAATACCTATACATACCATATACATAGTGTATATAATGATTATATATAACGTGTATAAATATTTACATAGTGTGTATAATTCTTATTTATAGTGTGTAAAATGCTTTTAAATATCATGTAAAAATCTTTACATAGTGTGTACAATACTTGTATATTACATGTAAAACTTGTACATAATGTGTATATAACTGTACATAGTGTTTATATTTTTTTTTAAATAGCGTGTGTGAACTTTTACAGAGTATGCATAATACTTGTATAAACTTATACGTATTATGTATAATACTTTTATATAGCGTGTATAATACTTGTATATAGCATTACAATACTTATATATAGCTTGTTTAAACTTATACATAGTGTATATAAACTTTTTTAGAGTGTATAATACTTATATATAGTGTGTATAATTCTTATACATAACATGTATAAATATATGCATAGTGTGTATAATTCTTGTATATAGTATTAAACATATTGTAGAATACTTGTATTAACTTATATATAATATCTATAATTCATTTATACAGTGTGTGCAATGCTCGTATATATTGTGTATAAAGTGTGTATAATGCTTGTACATAATGTGTATAAACTTTTACATAATGTGTATAATGCTTATAAATAGCATGTCAAAATTTTTACATAATATGTATAATTATTGTATAAACTTATAGATAGTTTGTATAATACTTGTACAAAGCATATATAACACTTTTATATAGCATTTAATAACTTGCACATAGTGTATAAAAATTATGTATATAGTATTTTTAAACTTATACATTGTATGTATAAACCTTATACATAGCATGTAAAAACTTGCACATCGTGTGTAAAAATTATATATATACCATGTATAAAAGTATATATGGTGTATATAATTCAAATACATAGCTTGTATAAACTTGTACATAATGTGCCTTAACATTCTTCATAGTTTGTATAATACTTATACATACCATGTATAAACTTGTGCATAGTCTGCATAATACTTGTAAATAGCATGTGTATAATATTTAAATAAAATTTTACATAGTGTGTATATTGCTTGTAAATAGTGTGTATAATGCTTATACATAAAATTTATAAATTTGTACATAGTGTGTATAATGCTTGTATAAACTTGTACATATCTTCTATAATACTTGTATAAACTTGTACATAGTGTGTATAATGGTTGTATATAACATTTACAAACTTGTACATAATTTTTATAATGCTAATTTAAAGTTTTTACTAATATATACAGAGTGTGTATAATGCTTGTACATAACAAGTATAAACTTATATTTAGTGTGTATAAACTTGTACATTATGTGTATACACTTGTACATAGTGTGTATAAACTTGTACATATTGTGTATAAAACTTGTACATAACAAGTACAAACTTGTCCATAGTGTGTAAAATGCTTATATATAATGTATATAAACTTTTATAATTCATATATAATGCTTGTACATAGCATGCATAATTTTATACATATTGTGTATAATACTTATCCATACCATATACATAGTATGTATAATGCTTATATATAACGTGTATATAGTGTGTATATTTCTTATTTATAGTGTGTAAAATGCTTATACATATCATGCATAAATTTTTACATAGTATGTATAATACTTGTATATTACATGTAAAACTTGTACATAACATGTATATAACTTGTACATAGTGTGTATATTTTTTTTAAATAGCGTGTATGAACTTCTACATAATATGCATAATACTTGTATAAACTTATACGTAGTGTGTATAATACTTTTATATAGTGTGTATAATACTTGTATATAGCATATACAATACTTATATATAGCTTGTATAAACTTATACATAGTGTATATAAACTTTTTCAGAGTGTATAATACTTATATATAGTGTATATAATGCTTGTACATAGCATGTATAAATATATACATAGTGTGTATAATACTTGTATATAGCATTAAACATAGTGTTTAATGCTTGTACATAGCATATATAAATATATACATAGTGTGTATAATACTTGTATATAGCATTGAACGTAGTGTTTAATGCTTGAACATAGCGTGTATAAATATGTACATAGCGTGTATAAATATATAAAATACTTTTACATATCGTGTATAAACTTGTACATAGTATGTATAATATTTATATAATGCATGTAAAACTTATACATAATATGTATATAACTAGTACATAGTGTGTATATGATTTTTGAATAACATGTATAAACTTCTACATAGTATGCAAAATGCTTTTATAAACTTATACGTAGTGTGTATAATACTTTTATATAGCATATATAATCCTTGTATATAGCATGTACAGTGCTTATATATAGCTTGGATAAACTTATACATATTGTACATAAACTTATTCAGAGTGTATAATACATATATATAATGTATATAATATTTGTACATAACATATATAAAAATGTACATAGTGTGAATAATACTTATATATAGCATTTAATGAAGTGTAGAATGCTTGTATAAATTTATGTATAGTGTGTGTAATTCATGTAAACAGAGTGTGCAATGTTTGTATATAGCGTGTACATAATATACATAATGCTTGTATATAATGTGTATAAACTTATACATATTGTGTATAATACTTATACATAGCATGTATAAACATGTATATAATATGTATAATATTTGTATAAACTTATACATAGCATTTTAAATGCTAGTATATAGCATGTATAAACTTGCACATAGTGTGTAAAAGTTATGTATATAATATTTATAAACTTATATATAATATGTATAAGCCTTATACATAGCATGTATAAAATTACACATAGTGTGTAAAACTATGTATATAACGTGTATAAACTTATACATGGTGTGTATAATTCTTATACATAGTATGTATAAACTTGTACATAGTGTGCATAAATTTTGTACATAGTCTATATAATGCTTGTACATAGCATGTGTATAATGTTTGAATAAACTTACACATAGTGTGTATAATTCTTGTAATTAGTGCGTATATCGCTTGAATATAAAATATATAAACTTTTACATAATGTGTATAATGCTTTTAAAAACTTATACATAGTGTGTATATTGCTTGTATATAGCATCTATAACACTTGTATAAACTTGTACATAGTGTATATAATGCTTGTACATAGCATGTACAAACTTTTACATAGTTTTGATAATACTTATATATAGTGTTTACAAACATATACATAGTGTATATAATGCTTGTACATAACATGTATAAACTTGGTTATAGTGTGCTTAAACTTGAACATTGCGTGTATAAACTTGTATATAGTAATGTGTATAATACTTATATATAGCATGAACAAACTTATACATAGTATGTAAAATGCTTGTACAGAGTGTGTATAAACTTATATAATTTATGTGTAATTCTTATAGATATCATGTATAAACTTATACATTGAGTATATAATACTTATACATACCATGTATATAGTGTGTATAATGCTTAAATATAGCGTGTATAAATTTATACATAGTGTGTATAATGCTTGTAAATAGTGTGTATATTGCTTGTATATAGAATGTATAAACATTTACATAGTGTGTATAATGCTTGTATAAACTTGTACATAGTGTGTATATTGCTTGTACATAGCATCGATAGCACTTGTATAAACTTGTAGATAGTGTGTAAAAAGCTTGTACATGGCATTTACAAACTTGTCCATAGTTTTTATTATTCTTATATATAGTGTTTACAAACTTATACATAGTGTGTATAATACTTATACATAATATGTAAAAACTTATTTATAGTGTGTATAAACTTGTACATTGCATGTATAAACTTATACATAGTGTGTATAATATTTGTACATAGCATGTACAAACTTGTATATAGTATGTAAAATGTTTGTATATAGCATGTATAAACTTGTACATAGAGTGTGTATAATACTTATACATACTATGTATATAGTGTGTACAATTCTCATATATAATGTGTATAAACTTATACATATTGTATATAAATCTTATTTATAGTATGGAAAATATTTGTACATATCATGTATAAACTTATATATAGTGTGTATAACACTTATATATTGCATGTAAAACTTGTATATGATGTGTATAAAACTTGTATATAATATTTATAATGCTTATACATAGTGTGTATGAACTTATACATAATATGTATAATACTTTTTCATAGTATGTATAAACTTGTACATAGTGTTTATATTATTTATAGATAGAATGCATAAACTTCTACATATTATGCATAATGCTTGTATAACTTATATGTATGTATATAATATTTTTATATATCACATTTAATTCTTGTATATAGTATGTACAATACTTATTTATAGCTTGTACAAACTTATACATAGTGTATATAAACTTATTCATAGTATATAATCCTTATGAATAATGTGTATAATGCCTGTACATAGCGTGTATAAATATGTACAAAATGTGTATAATACTTGTATATTGCATTGAATATTGTGTAGAATGTTTGTATAAACTTATATATAATGTGTATAATTCATGTACACAGTGTGTGCAATGCTCGTATATAGCGTGTATAATCTTATACATGGTGTGTATAATTCTTATACATAGCGTGTATAAACTTGTACATAATATGCATAAACTTGTTCATAGTTTTTTAAATCCTTATACATAACGTGTATGAACTTGTATATAGTCTGTATATTGCTTGTACATAGTATATGTATAATGTTTGAATAAACATGTAAATAGTGTGTATAATGTTGAAACTTGATTTCAATGAATTAGGTTGTTAGACCTAAGTTTATGTCCCAGCGGCTAACCAAGAGGGGGGTGAATTGGTATTTAAAAATGTAACTTCTATTATTGGATTTTTTAGAAAAGCTTTTTAATTATTAATGCAAGTTAAATTTAAAGTTTAAAAATAAACTTTTTAATCAGAGTAAACAACTTGCAATTTAAATTAAATGCGGAAGAAAAATAAGAAAGAACACACCAGATTTATAGTGGTTCGGTCAAACCTTGACCTACGTCCACTCCCCGGAGGCACCCTCCGAGTATTGCACTAGTACCACAAAGTGACTCTCCTTTTGCCAGCACAGCGAGGTGGAGAAGCCTATACAAAATCACTTTCACCTTTCCTGGTGCGGCGGAGGAGCCAGGTCCTTTGACATCAAAGAGATCTTCTTCTTCCCAAAACTTCACTCAAGATGACCCTTGAATCTGATGGTATTGAGGTGCATGTTCATCGGATCAATAGTGTGAATATCCCCTCCACACTCCCTTAAAATCCCGTCCAAGGATCTTCTCCCTCTCAAACTCCACTCTTTTCTCTCTCCCTTTTAAGTTCTCTCTTCTAGTTTTCTCCAAAAGAATGAAGACACAATGGATGTCAAAGATACACTTTGTCATCCTTTTACACTCCCCAAGTGTCGGCAGAGAACAGGACCGATGTTGTTGAACTTTACTTGAGAGCCTTCAGAGGAGAGGGGCAGAAACTTGAAGGAAATAAAGAGATCTTCACTTTAAGTAACCTTATGAATCCCACACAAACCCCTAACTTGATCTCTCACTCTTCACTCATATAATCTCTCCCAAACACTCACACTCAATGATCCCTCTAAAGAGAAAATAACTCCAAAGGCACTTGTAATAGTTTCTAGGACTCCTTATATAGAAAGGACAAAAAAAAATCCAAATAACTACTAATTTCAAGTTTTTCTACGCAGTGGATAGTCCTGTACGAACCTGAGTTAGTCCCGCATCAACTGTGCAAAAACTATCCCGTATGAACTATTTGTGAATCAGTATGAACTAAATTCGTCCTGGGACGAAATATGTTCGTCCTGGGATGAAATATGTTCATCATGGGATGAAATGTTATATCAAAGGTCGGTTCCAAAAACTGCAGAATGCTGCCAGAAACTGCCATAGTCGGTTTCCTTCATCCTGGGACGAATTCAGTTTGTCTGGATGAAATTTGTCCATAGAGAAACACTCACACTCAATGATCCCTCTAAAGAGAAAATAACTCCAAAGGCACTTGTAATAGTTTCTAGGACTCCTTATATAGAAAGGACAAAAAAAAAATCCAAAAAACTACTAATTTCAAGTTTTTCTACGCAGTGGATAGTCCTGTACGAACCTGAGTTAGTCCCGCATCAACTGTGCAAAAACTATCCCGTATGAACTATTTGTGAATCAGTATGAACTAAATTCGTCCTGGGACGAAATATGTTCGTCCTGGGATGAAATATGTTCATCCTGGGACGAAATGTTATATCAAAGGTCGGTTCCAAAAACTGCAGAATGCTGCCAGAAACTGCCATAGTCGGTTTCCTTCATCCTGGGACGAATTCAGTTTGTCTGGATGAAATTTATCCATAGAGTAACTCGTCCTGGCACGAATATACTTCATCCTGAATGAGATTTATCCAGAGGGAAATTCGTTCTGGATAAATACACTTCGTCCTGGACGATCAGGACTTAGAAAAATTTTTCTTAAGTTCATATTTGTTCCATTGCTCTTGCGAGGAGATAACTGACCTGATCGTTTAGTACGAACTAGATTCGTCCCGTACGATCAGTACAAATTTTGTAAGATCTCCTTAAGTGTGTGTGTGTTTTTATTCAGTCAATTATAATCACTCTCTCTCAATTCAAAGAATAATTGAAGGCTTCAATTTATAAAAGATTGTATGCTGAATTTGATTTGAAGTCTTCATAGTTTGGAGTTCGATTTTCCTGAAATATTAGTACATACAAGAGCAAAAACAAATCTTCCAAAAAGTGTTAGGAGATAACTACACATAAAATAATAATATTTGAAATCAACAAAACTATACAAGTTGTAAGAATGTAAAACATGCAATTAGCAACTCTCTTCACAACCTCCCCCTTTTTGATGATGGCAAAACAATTATTGTTTGAATAATTTTAAATTCTAAGAATCTCCTAAACTCCCCCTGAAATGATGAACATATAAAAATAAGGAGGCTTTTGAATTCAAAAATAAAATTTTTGTTTTTAAAAAATTTTAAACAACACAAAAATACAATCACAAAAATAAAATAAACATAAATACTATAAGAAATACACAAGACACAATTCAACAAATAATTTCAAATAATTTCTCCCTCTTTTTGACAACAGCAAAAAGTGAAGAAGAAATAAACTAGATATATAAGAAGATATATAAAAATCATTTGATAATTTAATCTTGAAAGTGATTGAAATAAAGTATGCAAATAAAATTAAAATATTAGTCAAATCCAAAAAATTCATAGAATTTAAGAAGAGATATAACATAGAAATTAAAAAAAATTATCAAAATATGAGTCTATTTAGACATTAAGATAGAGAAAATTATTGCAAGAATGATGAATAAAAAAATTGTATATTTCAAATTTTAATAAAAAATATAAATGAACATAAGATCAATTTAAATTAAGAGATTAAAAAAGTTCGGAAAGAAATAACTAGCACATGTGGCACTTTGCGCATCTTTTTAAATTTTGTGGCACATTTTTATGCATCTTTTCACTTGTTGGGCTTATTTTGTGTCTCTTTTTCACATTGCGAATCTTTGCGCGTTTCTTTTGATTTTTGTACATTTGTAAAATTTTCAATAGTAATTGTATTCTTTCCAAAATCAATAATCTAAAATTTCAAATTTTTCTAAGTACATAAATATTAATTAATAAGTGAAAATAAGAAAACATTACAATTGCAATATTAATATTAATAATAATGTAGTCTAAATAAAATACATGAAATTGAAATTCTTAATAAGATCAAGTTATAAGCAAAACTTAAATTTAGAAAATTTAGATTTTCTAATAAATTCAATTTTATGTTGCAGTTCAAAGTATATCACTTGTAAGATTAAAAATTTAAGGGATTTTCATATAGGCTAATGAACATTTCAAACATAGAATAAAAACACTTAAACATTAAAAAAAAATCTAAAGTAATAAAATTATTGAAAAACACTAAACAAAATACAAGTACACAAACTATAAAAATCTTCATAGCACATTCCAAATGTCTCACAAAAAGATTCATTCTTAACATTGAATGACACGAAATTCGTACATACAAACTTTGGGGTTCATACGTACGATCAGTTATAAAAACTGAATCTACCCATATAGCCATTTATATGCATATAGAAGAAGTAATACAAATCATCCAGGATGATCAGGAGATCGTACAATATGATATGTATTGGAAAAATTAAATAATACGCAACCAGTCAAAACTAACTATCAATTTACTACAGAATTCATACAGTATGAAAATATTTTCATCCAGTACGAATAGAATATTTAAAAAAATTTGCACGATCGATCTAAAATATGGAATCAGATGTGAAAATATTTCAAAATCATACAAAATACTAAAAAATAAAAATAGAAAAACACACAAAATAAACAAAAATAAAAATACAACAAATAAAAAAAAAACATGCACACAAAAACACATAAATAAAGGGTTTAAACATCATTTTGCTCTTGGTCTGATGATTCATAAGTTAGATCTGCCCAGGAAATTTTCTGCTTTTCATTATTATCCCTTTTTACAATTTGCTTAGGTTTACCTTTTTATTTAGCAGAAAGAGTTCTCAAATTAGGGCATTAATTTTTCAGATGTCCAGATTTACTACATCCAAAGCAAATAATATTTGAAGAAATCTGAACATTCTTACCATTTTTACCTTTATTCCACTTTTGTTGATGCTTATACTTGTGCTTTAGTGGACTTTTTAATTTGCTTGTTAAGTCATCACTTTCCTTACCAACTAAGCCACTTTTTTCCATGTCTTTCTCTTTTAGCATTATTATTTCACCTGCATCCAAAATTCTTTGACCCAAATATTGCTCGAAGGCAATGAGTGAGCAAATCAAATTATCAATAGAATATTCATTCAAATTTTTTGATTCACAAATAGTAATAACTTTGGCATCAAACTTGTCAAGTAAACAACTTAGATTTTTATTGACTATTTCAAAGTTTGAAAATTCTTTACCTAAAGCATGCAATGATGTTACAATTTGAATAAACCTAGTATACATGTCTAAGATCATCTCATAAGGTTTTATGCTAAAGAGTTCATAGTTATGCATCAAAAAATTTAACTTTAATTGCTTGACTTCACTAGTACCTTCATATGTAATGCATAAACTATCACAAATTTTCTTTCTTGTAGTACATGTAGAGATTTTCTCATATAATCTTCAAAATTTAAAGCACAGAATAAATAATTCATACATTTTGCATTTAATTTAGCAAAAATTTGTTCTACTCTACTCTATTCAGAAAAAGGGGTCTCAATTTTGATTCCATCTATAATAAGTGACGATATAGAATAACCACTTTGAATCATATGCCACATTCAATAATCTATTGATTGCAAGAAAGTAGACATTCGAATTTTCCAAAAATCAAAAAGAAATATTTTCAAATAAAGGTGGCCTAACATTCGAATATTCTTCTAATGTTTTATGGTTTCTAAAATTAGCCATACTCACTTTTCAAAAAGTAGTCTAAACTTATGATTTTGAAATAAAGCTTTGATACCACTTGTTGAAACTTGATTTCAATGAATTAGGTTGTTAGACCTAAGTTTATGTATAAGCGAAAAACCAAGAGGGGGGTGAATTAGTATTTAAAATGTAACTTCTACTCTTAAATTTTTTAGAAAACCTTTTTAATTATTAATGCAAGTTAAATTTAAAGTTTAAAAATAAACTTTTCAACCAGAGTAAACAACTTGCAATTTAAATTAAATACAAAAGAAAAATAAGAAAGAACAAACCAGATATATAGTGGTTCGGTCAAACCTTGACCTACGTCCACTCCCCGGAGGCACCCTCCGAGTATTGCACTAATACCACATAGTGACTCTCCTTTTGCCCTCACAGCAAGGCAGAAAAGTCTATACAAAATCACTTTCACCTTCCTTGGTGCGACGGAGGAGCCAGGTCCTTTGACACCAAAGAGATCTTCTTCTTCCTAAAACTTCCCTCAAGACGACCCTTGAATCCGATGGTACTGAGGTGCATGTTCGTCGGATCAACAGTGTGAATATCCCCTCCACACTCCCTTAAAATCCTGTCCAAGGATCTTCTCCCTCTCAAACTCCACCCTTTTCTCTCTCCCTTCCAAGTTCTCTCTTCTAATTTTCTCTAAAAGAATGAAGACACAATGAGTGTCAAAGATACACTTTGTCATCCTTTTATACTCTCCAAGTGTCGACAGAGAACAGGACCAATGTTGTTGAACTTCACTTGAGAGCCTTCAGAGGAGATGGGCAGAAACTTGAAGGAAACAAAGAGATCTTCACTTTTAGTAACCTTGTGAATTCCACACAAACCCCTCACTTGATCTCTCACTCTTCACTCATACAATCTCTCCCAAACACTCACACTCAATGATCCCTCTCAAGAGAAAATAACTCCAAAGGCACTTGTAATAGTTTCTAGGACACCTTATATAGAAAGGACAAAAAAAAGTACAAAAAACTGCTAATTTCAAGTTTTTAGGTCAGTGGATAGTCCCGTACGAACCTGAGTTAGTCCCGTACGAACTGAGCAAAAACTGTCCCGTACAAACCATTTATGAATCAGTACGAACTAAATTCATCCTGGGATGAAATATGTTCGTCCTGGGATGAAATATGTTCGTCCTTGGATGAAAAGTTATATCAAAGGTCGGTTCTAAAAACTATAGAACGTTGCCAGAAACTGCCATAGTCGGTTCCCTTCGTCCTGGGACGAATTCAGTTCATCTAGATGAAATTTGTCCAAAGAGCAAGTCGTCCTGATACGAATATACTTCATCCTAAATGAGATTTCTCTAGAGGGAAATTTGTCCTGGGATGAATACACTTCATCCTGGACGATCAGGACTTAGAAAAATTTTTCTTCAGTTCTTATTTGTTCCATTGCTCTTACGAGGAGATAACTGTCCTGATCGTTCCGTACGATTTAGGTTCGTCATGTACGATCAGTACAAATTTTGTAAGATCTCCTTAAGTGTGTGGTTGTGTTTTTATTCACTCAATTACGATCACTCCCTCTTAATTCAAAGAATAATTGAACGCTTCAATTTACAAAAGATTATATGCTAAATTTGATTTGAAGTCTTCATAGTTTGGAGTTTGATTTTCCTTAAATGTTAGTACACACAAGAGCAAAAATAAATATTCCAAAAAGTGTTAGGAGATAACTACACATAAAACAATAATATTTAGAATCATCAAAACTATACAAGTTGCAAGAATATAAATCATGCAATTAGAAATTCTCTTAACATATAATTCTTGTATAAACTTGTACATAGTATGTATAATGCTTGTATATAACATATATAATGCTTGTATAAACTTATACATAATGTATATAATGCTTGTATATAACATGAAAAAACTTGTACATAGTTTTATAGTGTTTACCAATATATACATAGTGTTTATAATGCTTGTAGATAACATGTATAAACATGTATATAGTGTGTATAAACTTGTACATTTCATTTATAAACTTGTACATAGTAGTGTATATAATACTTGTATATAGCATGTACAAACTTATACGTAGTGTGTAAAATGCTTGTATATAGTGTGTATAAACTTGTATAATTTATATATAATGCTTGTATATAGCATGTATAAACTTATACAGAGAGTGTATAGTACTTATACATATAATGTACATAGTGGGTGTAATGCTTAAATATAACGTGTATAAATTTAAATATAGTGTGTATAATTCTAATTTATACTGTGTAAAATACTTGTACATATCATGTATAAACTTGTACATAGTGTGTATAATACTTATATATTATATATAAAACTTGTACATACTGTGTATAAAACTTGCACATTATGTTTATACTACTTATACATAGTGTGTACAAACTTATACATAATATATATAAAACTTGTAGATATCATGTATAAACTTGTACATAATATGTATATTATTTATAGATAGCATGTATAAACTTCTATATAGTATGCATAATACTTGTATAAACTTATACTTAATGTGTATAATACTTTTATATAGTGTGTATAGAGCATCTAAAATGCTTAAATATAGCTTGTATAAATTTGTACATAGTGTATATAAACTAATTCAGAGTGTTTAATACTTACGAATAGTGTATATAATGCATATACATAGCATGTATATATAAACCTAAAGTGTATAATATTTGTATATAACATTGCGCATAGTGTAGAATGCTTGTATTAACTTTATATATAATTTATATAATTCATGTATATAGTGTGTGCAATGCTCGTATATAGCATGTACATAGTGTGTATAATGTCTGTACAAAACTTGTATAAAGTTATTCATAATGTGTATAATGATAATACATAACATTTATAAACTTGTACATAACATGAACAATGTTTTTATAAACTTATATATAGTGTGTATAATATTTATATATAGCATATATAATACTTATACATAGAGTGTATAAACTAGCACATTGTGTATAAAAATTATGTATGTAGCATTTATAAACTTATACGTAGTATGTATAAGCCTTATACATAGCATGTATAAACTTGCACATAGTGTGTAAAAATTATGTAAACAGAGTGTATAAACTTATACATGGTGTGTATAATCCTTTCTTTTTTTTTTTGAAAAAAAATGCAACCAATGCATTAAAAAATTGGAAAAAAACAACTATTACAAACTAAGTAAAATCTTCTAGGAATTTGAATTCGTCCTTCAAAATGAATAAGAATGAAGGAGGAATATCAATGCTAGAAAGATCATGCCAAATAAAACTCTTTTCAAAGAAAAATTAGCACAACAATCTGCTAATTTGTTACCATTCCTTGTAGTAAAACTGAAAGAGATTTGATTAAACTCACTTACAAAGGAAATGTCGTCTTCCAGAATTCCTCTCTTTTTGAACTTATCCAAAGCTTGTTGAAGATTTTTAATGATATTGAAGTTATCCCCTTCAATAATGACTCCTTGAGCTTCTATCATCCAATCTTGTAAGTAGCTTTTTAACATATGAATAGCTAGAAGTTCCAAATGTCCAATATCCCAATGAACATGTTGAGTACCAAAGGCTAGAAGCAATCTTCCTTTATCATCTCTAAAAACTCCAGCCTTACCATCTACATAGTTATTACTCAAGGCTGCATCCACATTGTTTTTTATCTATCCGGGAGGAGGGGGACGCCAAGTAGTGAACAGCTTTTGCTGGTTGACATCCCAGTTTTCCTAACAAATTATTAAAGAGGGTGTTATAACAGCCATAGAAAGAGAATTTACAGCAATAGCAAAATCTGATTCTTCTTTTCCTTCATGAATTAATAAATTCCTGCTTTTCCAAGTCAAAAAAACCACATTGCAGTAAATGTTTACAAGGACCGGATTCTTTTTGTAGAGCAGCTGCAATTTTATCAAACAATCTTCAAAGCTAACGGGTTGAGGAAGAATATATCCCCATTTGTAAAGCCACCAAAATACCTTCTTCAGTTTGCTGCAACCTGCTGTTAAATGATCCGAATTTTATTCCACACTACAACCTCTCGGGCAAATAGAATTTTGAGATAATTTCCTATGACAAAGGAAAGAATTAGATGGAATGGCTACATAGAAAACTCTTCACCAAAATAATTCCACCTTTGGTCTCAATTTTACTTTTTTCATCCACTTCCAAAGTTTGCAATCTTCTTCATTATTGAGAATAGCATCTTGTGACATTGTTGTAATAGATTTACCTGTATGTTTCCACTTGATTTCAATTTGATCATTACCTTTTTCTGGATAGATAGGAACATTAGTAATCATCTCTACAAGATCTTCATTGAAATACAACCTGAGATGCTCCTCAATCCAAATACCATTGGAGATAAAGAAATTAAGGAAATTATTTGCCACTTCATTGGTATTAACAAATGTAGGCCATTTAGATAAACTTTTATCTTGCAGCCAAGTATCATTCATCCAATCAATAGAGTTTCCATTACATATTCTCCATCTTACAATATTGGTAAGAAAAATTGCCCCATTGCACAAGATCTTCCAAGTTGAAGAACAACCATTCTTCTTATGTTTCTCCCATAAGTTCTCACCATATTTAGCTCTGAGAATGCAATTGAGTAAAGAATCTTGCTTAGTGTAGAATTCCAAAGCAAATTTGGCTCTTAAGTGCCCAACTTTATTAGCAGCCGAAAAAAGACCTCTACCACCTTTTTGTTTAGGAAGGCAAAGTTTCTTCCAGGAAACATAATGAAGCCCTCTAATTCCATTTTTTTTACTCCACAGAAATGATCTACACATTCTATCAAAGTCTTTTAAGATTCCCAAAGGCACCAAAAAGAATGTTGACAAAAAATAGGAATATATAGGAATGTAGATTTTATCAACACCATCTTGCCTTCCAAGGAGATAAACTTCTTACCCCAAATGTTCAATCTATTTGAAGCAGCATCCATTAAATGATTAAAGTCAGATTTCACCAATCTTCTAAGAGTAAGCTTGACACCAAGATAGTTCAATTCTTTAACCGATTTGAACTTTAAAATGTCTTCAATTTCAGCCTTCTTTTTCCTTTTTATTGTATTACCATACAAAACCATGGATTTGTTGTGATTTACCTTCTAACCCGTCCATTTGCCATATTTGTTTAAAATATCCTTCACCTTTTTAATCTTGAAAGTGTTGGCTTCAGAAAAAACTAGAATGTCATCGGCATATAACAAGTGAGAAACTCTAGGGGCTTTGGATACGACTTGAATACCAATATTCTTTCCACTTTGGTAAAAAGCATCCGAGAGAATTTGAGAACATAAAATGAATAGGAAGGGAGATAGGGGGCATCCTTGGCGAAACCCACTTTCAGCCTTAATCTAATTGGATTTTACCCCATTGATAAGAATAGAAAATTTCGAATTTGAAATACAATTCAAAATCCACTCAGAAAATTTACAAGGAAAATTAAAATGGATGAGAACTTGCCTCAAAGCTTGCCACCCCATGCTATCATAAGCTTGCTCCATATCTACCTTGATGGCCAAAAAACCTTTTTTTGCTTTGGAATGACGAATTTTGTTGATCACCTCTTGGGCTAATAGAACATGTTCCGACATAGATCTTCCCTTGAGAAAAGCCACTTGGTCTTTAGAAATAACCTTGTGAATAACCAATTCCAATCTGTTAAGCAGCATTTTAGCAACCAACTTATAAGTAGTCATACATAGACTTATAGGATGAAAGTTGGTTGGATGCACCGGGTTCTGTATTTTTGGAAGTAATACAATGAGAGTTTCCTTCCAATTTTGATTCATTTGTCTAGATTTGAAGAAGTTATCAATAGCCTTCCAAACATCATGATGAATAATTTTCCAATAAAATTTAATAAATGAGAAAGTAATCCCATCATTTCCAGGAGCAACATTAGATTTCAATTTATCAACCACCTTCTGAAGTTCATCTTTACTGAAATCAGATTCCAATAACCTCTGGTCTTCAGCTTCTAACAAATTGAAGGGTTTCGGCCAGCCATCAATTTGACCATTCCCGTGTTGCCACTAAGTTTTAAAAAAAATCCGTGAAAATAGCTTCTATTTCATCCGGCTTCTCCAGCAAAACACCATCATCTGTTATGACATGTTTGATCCAATTTGAACATCTTCTAGCATTAGCAAACGTATGAAAGAAAGTTGTGTTAGCATCTCTATCCTCTAACCACCTTACTTTTGCCCTTTGCCTCCACCAAATATTAAGCCTCGCCAAAGTGCAATTCAACTCATTAATTTTGGATCTAAGGACTGCCAGCTTAGAATCTTCAAGTAAACCCTCAGCCTCTTCTAACTGAAGATTAAAGATATCTGATTTTAAATTGTCTCTCAGATTATTCATACTTTTGAACTTAGATTTGCTCCAATAAAAAAGAGCCTTCAAAGTTCTTTTGAATTTCAAGTCTAAATTAGCATTTGAATCATTTCTTCCCACCTTGTTCCAAGATTTTTCCACTAAAGCAGTAGCACCATGATAAGAAGTCCAAACATCTTCAAAACGCAAGTCTTTACGAGCAACAGTAATAGGTTTGAAGATTTCCAAAATGATAGGACAATGGTCGGAAGCAAATCGAGACAAGTGCTTCACCAAGGCCAATTGGATGGAGTTCATAGCATAAGAATTCAAAAGGCATCTATCAAGTCTTTCAAGAATACGGCTACTTCTAGATTTATTGTTACACCATGTAAATTTGGGTCCAACAAACCCAATTTCATGAAAGTCATTATTATTCATAAAACCTTTCATATCTCTAGCTCCTTGTGAGAATGTAAATTTCTTACCTCCTCTCTTCTCCTCCTGAGATAAAATGCAATTGAAATCTCCCCCAATAACAGCAGGTAAATTACCAGTGTTTAAATTTTCCAACTTCTCCCATAACAATTTTCTGTCCACCGAATTTCTGCTTCCATAAACCGTAGAAACCAACCAGCACTTTCTGTTTAAAACCTCAAGATTTCCAACTACCACTTGAGATGACACTTCCTTCACATTAAAAATAGCTACATCCTTTCTCCAACGGAATAAGATCCCTCCCGAAAGACCTTCTGAAGGAGCCAAAAATGAGTCCCAATTATCGCCAAGATACTGTAAAATTTGTACATTCTCCATGGAACTAATCTTAGTTTCCACTAAACCCACAAAAAAAACATTGTTGTCTTTAACAAATACTTTAAGATAGAGAGCAGCCTCACGTTTTTTGGCTCCTCTACAATTCCAAAAAGCTAGAGAAGTCATTAAGAAACCAAGGGGGAAGGACCCCCACCTTTCTTTGTTTTCCCGGCTTCCATCTTTCTGTTATCGCTAACAATGTTTCCAGCACCCAAAGATTTTAATTCTTTCAAAAGTTTAATTCTTTTGCCTGAAGATAAATCATTGTCTTACACTTCCTTAATAGTCACCTTGCTTTTAATAGGCTTCTGAATAGACAAAAAATCATCTTTCTCCATAATTTCTCCTTCTTCGTCACAGATATCTTCTGAAGAATTAACAGATTCAATCATATTTGTACCATCCAATTCTGATAAAACAACAAATCTGTTAGGATTGGTGGAGGGTGATTTAGGAGAAATCATCTGAGGTAGTACAGATTGATTAACAACCAATTCTTCATTGTTCGGAATCAAAACAGGTTGATCTAGCAGCTTTTCACTGATCAACTCACTTTCCAAACTAGAGATAGTAACACCCTCCTTGATCACAGTATCCTTATTAACCTTCTTGCTAATCTGTTTAGGAACAAATACTTTTTTAAAACTCGGTTTCATCTTCTGGACAGCCTCCACCCTTCTTTTTTTACTCTTAAAATTAACTTGCAGCCAAGGTCCATACTCATCAGCTGTTTTCAAAACATTTTTCAGATGCCAAATCTTCCTTAGAGACTTCTGAAGCTTCATTTAATTTGTTCTTCACCTGATTGCTCCCAGATTCTGGACAACCTGAAACAATAAGTCCCATTTTCCCACAAGCATAACACAGTTTTTCAATGCCTTCATATTCAAATTTTTGATAGAATTTCCCTGATAAGCCTTCTACCTAAACTCCCAAGGGAAGTTTTTCATACAAAGGAGTGCGAACACAAATTCGAGCATATTCATGCCTTCCCCATTGAAAAGAATTTCCATCCAGTAAATAAGGCTTACCAATAATTGAAGCAATCCTGCAAATATTAATATCATCCCAACTGTGCAGTGGTAGATTAGGCAATCTTACCCAAATTGGTGCTGAAATACCACTTAAAGATGATGGGGAGAACGACGTGGACCATTTATCCAATCCCACCACAAGGCCTTTAACGTACCATGGTCCTCCTAATAAAACTTCTTCCATGGCTACAGAATTTTCAAAAGAACACAGAACCCATCCAGTGCCTAAACCAGTGATGTGGAAATTGCCAAATTTGCTCCATTGTCTCCTCAAATCATTACAGACAGAAGAGAAAAAAATCTTTTCCCCAAAAACTTTGACTACCAAAGCATTTCTCAGTCTCATTATATTGTTAGTTTCATTTTCAGAATGTAACCTGACCGAGATACCGTCATTCTAAAGAAATGAACCAATATCCAAATTATCCACTCTTATGTTTTATTTTTTCTTCCATGCCGCGGAAGCTTCAATGTTCCCTTCCAATGGAATGTTGAGAACATCTACAAACTTCTTCTTGTTTTTATTATCGATTGAGACCAGAGGGGGAAAGTCATCCAACACCTTGTCATCATTCGACTTAATAACTTCTTGTCTCGTCTTCTTCCCAGAATTGAAAACATTTGGGGATGACGGCAGGGAAATATATTTAAACCCTATCTTCCCCGAAGATGAGGAAGCATCCTCATTAGGAATTATAGAATTAACTTTGCAGCATGTGGATGGAACAAATTTTCTTGGACTCAAAAAATCATCAACAATCAAAGATTCTTTACCTTTTCCCACAGGAACTGGATTAACAACTTTGTTTAATAAAGCTCCTTCCCTTATGATCAAAGGTTTTTGCTTTGGAAAGCTATTGAATTCAGAAGCCGAAATCTGGCTTCCTTTGAATACTTCTGAAGAAGATCTAACCAGAGCATTAAAACCCCTTCTGATATTCGCCCAGGCCTCAGAAGGCGCTGATCTTCTTCCCTCCATTGCCGTCCTCTCACCCCGTCGGCGAGACGGCATCAAACTAGCCAAACAAACCAGCCGCGATTTTGCCGGGAAAGCAAAAATTTTAAAACAGATCACCGGAATCTCAAACTTTCTCTCACTAGAAACTCAGACTTTCTCTCACTCAGTGTGTATATTCCTTATACATAGCGTGTATAAAATGGTACATAATATGCATAAACTTGTTCATGTTATGTATAATCCTTATACATAATGTGTATAAACTTATATGCAGTATGTATAATACTAGTACATAGCTTATGTATAATTTTTAATTAAACTTATATATAGTGTGTATAATACTTGTATATAACATTAAACGTAATGTAGAATACTTGTATAAACTTATATATAAATTTATACAAGTTATGTACAAGCATTATACACACTATGTATATATTTGTAAACACTATATTTAAGCATTATAAAAATTATGTATAAATTTGTTCATGCTATGTACAAAAATTATACACATTATGTTCAAGTTTATAAAAGTAATATAGATGCTATTCACAAGCATTATACACAGTATGTACAAGTTTATACAGGTATTATACACACTATATACAAGTTTATAAATTATATGTATAAGCATTATACATAATATTTACAAGCATTATACACACTATATATAAGTTTATTCAAATATTATACACATGCTATGTACAAGCATTATATAGACTATGTACAAGTTTATATACGCTATGCATAAGAATTATACAAACTTTGAACAAGTTTAAGAATATTATGTACAAGTTTATACACGCAATGTAAAAGGATTATACACACCATGTAAAAGTTTATACACACTATATACATAATTTTTACACACTATGTGCAATTTTATACATGCTATGTACAAGCATTATACATGATATGTACAAGTATTAAACACCCTATGTACAAGTTTATATAAATATTATACATGTTATGTGCAAGTTTATACATGCTATGTATAAGCATTATACACATTGTGTATAAGTTTATAAATATTATGTACAAGCATTATATACAGTATGTGCAAGTTTATACACGCTATATATGAGCAATGCATACACTGTATACATGAATTATACACATTATATATAAGTTTATACAAGCGTTCCACACTACTTTCAATGCTATATATAAGTATTATACACACTATATACATATTTATACATGCTATGTACAAGCATTATACACAATATTCATAAGTATTTTATACTCTGAATAAGTTTATATACACTATATACAAGTTTATACAAGCTATATATTAACATTATACATGATATATATAAGCATTATACACGCTATACAAAAGTATTATACACACAACGTATAAGTTTATATAAACATTATGCATACTATGTAGAAGTTTATACACGCTATCTATAAATAATATACACGTTATGTAAGAGTTTAAACATGCTATGTACAAACATTATACTTATTATGTATAAGTTTGTACACACTATTTATAAGTATTATAAACATTATGTACAAGTTTTATACATAATATGTATAAGTTTTACATGCAATATACAAGTATTATACACACTATATAGAAGTTTATACATGATATGTACAAGCATTTTATGCACAACAAAAAAGAATTATACACACTATGTATAAGTTTAAACACGCAATATATAAGTATTGTACACACTATGTACTTGGTATGTATAAGTATTATACACACTATGTAAAAGTTTATACATTCTATGTACAATCATTATACTTAAATTATACCAGTTTATGCACACTATGTATAAGCATTTTACACACTATGTACAAGTTTTTACATGCTATGTATATGTATTATACACACTATATACAAGTTTATACAAGCAATATATAAGTTTATACACACTATATACAAGTTTATACATACTATGTACAAGTATTATACACACTATATATATGTTTGAAAATACTGTATAAAAGCATTATAAAAATTATGTACAAATTTGTACATGCTATGTACAAGTTTATATAAGTATTATAGATGTTATGTACAAGCATTATACATACTATGTAAAAGTTTATACAAGCATTATACACACTATGTACAAGTTTATATATTCTATGTACAAACATTATAGCAACTATTTATAAGCATTATACACACTATGTACAAGTTTATTCAAATATTATACACACGCTATGTACAAGCATTATACAGACGACGTACAAGTTTATACACACTATATATAAGGATTATACAAACTATGAACAAATTTATGCATATTATATACAAATTTATACAAACTATGTTTAAGGATTATACACACAATGTATAATCTTATACATGCTATATACATAATTTTTACACACTATGTACAAGTTTATACATTCTATGTATAAGGCTTATATATACTATATATAAGTTTATAAAAGCTATATACATAATTTTTATACACCATTCAAGTTTATACAGGCTATGTACAATTATTATACACACTATATATAAGTTTATACAAATATTGTATATGTTATGTACAAGTTTATACATATTATATATAAACATTTTACAAATTATATATAAATTCATATACATTATGTACAATCATTATAAACACTATGTACACGCTATATACGAGCATTGCATACACTGTATACATGAATTATACATATTATATATAAGTTTATAGAAGCATTCTACACTACATTCAATGCTATATACAAATGTTATATACACTATGTACATATTTAAACACGCTATGTACAAGCATTATACACACTATACATAAGTATTATTTACTCTGAATAAGTTTATATATACTATATACAAATTTATATATGCTAAATATAAGCATTGTACATGCTATATACAAGCATTATATACGCTATATAAAAGTATTATACACACTACATATAAGTTTATACAAGTATTATACATACTATATAGAAGTTTATACATGCTATCGATTAATAATACACACTCTATGTACAAGTTTATACACGTTATGTATAAGCATTATACATATTATATATAAGTTTTTACACATTATGTTCAAGTTTATATATGTTCAAGTTTATATGTAATATACAACTTTATATATTCATTATACAATTTTATATGTCATATACAAGTATTATACACATTATGTTCAAATTTATACATGATATGCAATAGCATTTTATACACTATAAATAAGAATTTTACATACTATGTGTAAATTTATATATGCTATAATTAAGCATTATACATACTATATACATGAAATGTATAAGTATTATACACTCTATGTATAAGTTTATACATGTTATGTAAATGTATTATATATAAATTATACAAGTTTATACACACTATATACAAGCATTTTATACACTATGTATAAGTTTGTACATGTTATATACAAGTATTATACACACTACTATGTACAAGTTTATACACACTATATACAAGTTTATAAATGTTATGTACAAACATTATACATAGTATGTATATGTTTGTAAACACTATATATAATCATTATAAAAACTATGTATAAGTTTATACATGCTATGTACAAGCATTATAAATACTATGTACAAGTTTATACAAGTATTATAGATGCTATATACAAGCATTATACATACTATGTACAGGTTTATATAAGAATTATACACACTATGTACAAGTTTATTCAAACATTATACACACGCTATGTACAAATAATATACAGACTATGTACAAATTTATACATACTATGTATAAGAAATATATAAACTATGAATAAGTTTATGCATATTATGTACAAGTTTATACACCCTATGTATAAGAATTATACACACCATGTATAAGTTTATACATGCTATATACATAATTTTTACATAATTTATTCAAGTTTATACATGATATGTATAAGGCTTTATACATACTATGTATAAGTTTATAAATACTATATGCTTAATTTTTACACACTATGTGCAAGTGTATACACGCTATGTACAAACATTATACATATTATGTAGAAGTATTATACACACTATGTACAAATTTATACGAATATTATACATGTTATGTATAAGTTTATACATGATAATTATAAGCATTATACACATTATGTCTATGTTTATACACGTTATGCTCAAGCATTATACACACTATGTACACGCTATATACGAATTTTGCACACACTGTATACATGAGTTATACATATTATATATAAATTTATACAAGCAATCTACACTACGTTCAATGCTATATATAAGTATTATACATACTATGTAAATATTTATACATGCTATGTACAAGCATTACTCACACTATTCATAAGTTTTATACACTCTGAATAAGTTTATATAAACTATGTACAAGTTTATACAAGCTATATATAAGCATTGTACTTGATATATATAAGAATTACACGATCTATATAAAAGTAATATATACACTACGTATAAGTTTAAACAAGTATTATGCATACTATGTAAAAATTTATACACGCTATCTATAAATAATATACACACTATATAAAAATTATACACACTCTGTATAAGTATTGTACACACTTTGTATAAGTTTATACACGCAATGTATAAGTTTATGCATACTATATATAAGTTTATAAATGCTATTTACAAGCATTATACACAATATGTATATATTTGTAAATACTATATATGAGCAGTATAAAAACTATGTACAAGTTTTACATGCTATGTACAAGCATTATACACATTATATATAAGTTTATACAAGTATTATAGAGGCTATGTACAATCATTATACACACTATGTACAAGTTTATACTTTCTATGTACAAGCATTATACACACGATTTAAAAGCTTTATACACAATATGTATAAGTTTATTCAAACATTATACACACGCAATGTTTAAGTATTTTACAGACAATGTACAAGTTTATTCACGCTATGTATAAGGATTATATAGACTATGAACAAGTTTATATATACTATGTATAAGAATTATACACACCATGTATAAATTTATAAATGCTATGTACATAATTTTTACACACTATGTGTAAGTATATACATGCTATGTATAAGTTTATAAACGTTATATTCATAATTTTTACAAACTATGTGCAAGTTTATACATGTTATGTACAAGCATTATATATGTTATGTACAAGTATTATACACACTATATACAAGTTTATACAAATGCTGTACATGTTATGTACAAGGTTATGCATGCTATGTATAAGCATTATACATGATATGTATGTATATAGAATGCTTGTATAAACTTATATATAATGTGTATATTTATGTATTATCTTTATACATACTATGTGCACACTATATACGAGATTTGCACATACTATATACATGAATTATACACAATATATATAAGTTTATTCAAGCATTCTACACTTCGTTCAATATTATATACAAGTATTATAAACACTATATATATATATATATATATATATATATATATTTACACGCTATATACAAGCATTATACACACTATTTATAAGTATTATACACTCTGAATAAATTTATATATACTATGTATAAGTTTATACAAGCTATATATAAACATTGTACATATAAAATACACAAATTATCGACGCTATATAAAAGTATTATACACATTACGTATAAGTTTATACAAGTATTATGCATACAATGTAGAAGTTTATACACGTTATCGATAAGTAATACACACACTATGTATAAGTTTATATACGCTATGTACAAGCATTATATACATTATGTATAAGTTTGAACACATTATGTATAAGCATTATAAACACTATGTTCAAGTTTTATACATACTATATACAAGTTTTACATGTAATCTATAAGTAATATACATACTATGTAAAAGTTTATACATTATATGTACAAGCATTTTATAAAATATAAATAAGAATTATACACACTATGTTTAAGTTTATACACGATATATATAAGCATTTTACACATTATGTACATGGTAAGTATAAGTATTATATACCCTATGTACAAGTTTATACATGTTATGTAAAGCATTATACATGAATTATACAAGTTTAAACACGCTGTGTACAAGTATTTTATATACTATATACAAGTTTGTACATGCTATGTAAAGGTTTATACACACTATGTACAAGTTTATACATGCAATGTACATGTATATACACACTATATACAAGTTTATACTTGCTATGTACAAGCATTATACAAAATATGTATATGCTTGTAAATACTATATATAAGCATTATAAAAACTATGTACAAGTTTATACATGCTATGTACAAGGATTATACACACTATGTACAAGTTTATACAAGTTTTATAAATGCTATATACAAGCATTATACATACAATGTACAAGTTTATACAAGTATTATACACACTATGTACAAGTTTATATATTATATGTATAAGAATTTAGACACTATTTACAAGCATTATACACACTATGTATAAGTTTATTCAAACATTATATACACACTATGTACAAGCTTTATATAAACTATGTACAAGTTTATACAAGCTATGTATAATGATTATACAAACCATGAGCAAGTTTATGCTCATTATTTACAAGTTTATATAGGCTATGTATAAGAATTATACACACCATGTATAAGTTTATACATGCAATATACATCATTTTTACACACTATGTGCAAGTTTATACATGCTATATATAAGGCTTATACATATCATGTATAAGTTTTCAAATGATATATACTTAATTTTTACACATTATATGCAAGTTTATACACTCAATATATAAGTATTATATATTTTATGTACAAGTATTATACACACTATGTACAAGTTTATATAAACTTTATACTTGTTAGGTACAAGTTTCTAGATGTTATGTATAAGCAATTTACATATTATGTATATGTTTAAAAATATTATGTACAAGCATTATACACATTATGTACACGCTATATACGAACATTGCACACACTGTATACATGAATTATACACATTATATATAAGTTTATACAATCATTTTATAGTATGTTCAAATCTATATATAAGTATTATACACTTTATGTTCATATTTGAGCACGCTATGAACAGGCATTATACACACTATTCATAAGTATTATACACTCTGAATAAGTTTATATATATTATGTATAAGTTTTTACAAGCTATATATAAGCATTGTACATGCTATATGCATGCGTTATACACGCTATATAAAAGTAATATACACACTACGTATCAGTTTATATAAGTATTATGCATACTATGTAGAAGTTTATACACACTATTTATAAATAATATACACACTATGTACAAGTTATATAAATATTATGTATAAGTTTTACATGTAATATACAAATTTATACACACTATGTAAAAGTTTATACATGATATGTACAAGCATTTTATACGCTAAAAATAAGAATTATACACACTATGTATATATTTATACATGCTATATATAGGAATTATACACACTATACATATGGTATGTATTAGTATTATACATAATATATATAAATTTATACATGCTATGTACAAGTTTTTACACATTAGGTACAAGCATTTTACATACTATGTATAAGTTTTTACATGCTATGTATAAGTATTATACATACTATGTACAAGTTTATAGATGCTATATACAAGCATTGTATATGAATTATATAAGTTTATATACGCTATGTACAAGTATTTTACACACTATGTATAAGTTTTTACATGCTTTCTACAAGTATTATACACACTATGTATTAGTTTATACACATAATATACAAGTATATATGAACTATATACATGTTTATACATGTTATATACAAGCATTATACACACTGTGGATATATTTATAAACACTATATATAAGCATTATAAAAACTATGTACAAGTTTATACAAGTTATGTATGAGAGTTACACACACTATGTACATGTTTATATAAGATTTATAGATGCTATGTACAAGCAATATAGACATAATGTATAAGTTTATACAAGCCTTATACACACCATGTACAAGTATTATAGATACTAGTTATAAGCATTATACACACTATGTACAAGTTTATTCAAACATTATACACTCGCTATGTACAAGTTTATACACGCTATGTATAAAGATTATACAAACTATGACCAAGTTTATGCACATTATTTACATGTTTATACAGGCTATGTATAAGAATTATACACACCATTTATAAGTTTATACACTATATACATCATTTTCATATACTATGTACAAGTTTATACATGCTATATATAAGATTAATACATATCATGTATATATTTATAAATGCTATATACATAATTTTCAATGTTCCCTCATAGTTTCATTATATATATATATATATGTAATTAGAATTGATATTTATTATTTAAATATATGAAAATATTGGATTAGTTTCATATTAAATAAGTAAAAACTGAACGTATAGGCCTTTCTTAGCTAATTCTGAGTGTTAATTCACTAAATCAGAATGTGGGCAAATTATTGCATCCGGTCACCGGACACGCAGAATAGGTTCGGACATCCAATGAAAACATGCCACGTCACATGCGCTTTTGATTACGCTTTAGTTGTGCTTTACTTGCGCTTTACCTGCGCTTTTGACTGCGCTTTACCTGTGCTTTACCTATGCTTTACATGCGCTTTTGATGCGCTTAATTTAAAATAATATTTTATTAATATCTGGACCTATCAACGTGTCCGATGACCGGATATAATAATTTGCCCAGAAAGTGGACTTGGATCTACCGTCCCTACCAGAAATGAATGAGCACGCAACGTCGAGGGATGTTTACAAAAATTATAAACTTACTTTATCGACTGATCGTACAAAAAAAAGTTTCTATAATGACCGGTTTTCTTTCTCTCTACGACGCCGTAGGTTAAAAATTGACTTAAAAATAATCTAAAGTGTTTGGCAATATGAACAATGGACTCTCATTTCTTCTGCAAGCTAATCTAGACAACAACAAGCTTGATTTTAATAAAGATCAGCGAAATTTTATCTTCACCTGAGGATAGTTTTTTTTTAAAGTAAATTAATATTCGTTTAAATTTAAATAATGGTTACGATTTATGTTGAAATGATAAAAATATTAAAAAAATAAAATACTTGAAGAAAAAAATTCAAGAAGAAATCACTCAAATATAGTCAATCTTCTATTTAGAAGAATTATATTTGTCATGTTATTTTTAGAGACTTTGGGCCTCAAATTTTCAACACGGTATGTGTTTTTATCTCTATTCTTTCATTTGTAAGCGAAGAGAAGAATAAATTTGAGTCTTGGAAGAATATTTATCTTTTTTTTTTTTTTTTTGGAGTTTTGGCATATAACAAGCTCCTAACTATAACTAATAAGTTGAAGCAGCTAAGGGAATAATAAAATATTGAATAGATTCTCTTGAGTTCTGACATACTCCATGCAAGTAGGAGAAGGAAAGATTCAAAATTTTATAAATAATAGGGAAGAATCCTGACCATCCATAATGGAAGGAGAAGCCTCATTAGCAATAATATAGATGATAAACAATGAAGAAAGAGAGGATTCAATATATGTGTGAATTTGTCTAAAATCATCTTGATATTGGTTCCACAGAGGTTGTGTAGCTTGCATTCTATTTTGCTTTTACAAATTACTATCTTTATTTTCATGAGCTAAAAATTAATATGACCAAGTTGAAGACAATCTCAGAGGTACCTTAAAATTTTTTCAAACACTTTTATCAATAACCATAATCCTAGGAACTAATCCAAATGATAATAGGAAAAGTCCGAGGTGAGGAAAGGAAAGGCTGACGTATGATTGGTAGTAATTTTTTTTTTTTTTATGACGAGGAAGCACTGTCCTTAGGCCAATGAAAACCCCAGTCGACCTAGCATGCAACCCAAACCAATTTACACGGGCCGACACTTAAGGCTTTCTCTGCTTGCCAAGGGATTTGAACCAGGGACCTGGGCTTTGCCCAACCAGCTCTTCACCACTTGGACAAGCAATGGTGGGTGATTGGTAGTATGTTGGTGATGGCCTATGAAGATGAACAATGTACCAACCTCAAATATATAAAAAAAATGTACCAACTTCAAATACAGATGGAGTGGCATATGGGAGAGGATAAATGCGCATAAGAGATAAACTAATTTTATTTTTAATAGTTTTTTTAAAAGAGAAATTATTTAAAATGAAATGAAAATTATAAAAAAGAACACTTATTGTTGTAATATGATAAAAGAGATAAATAAAAACAAAATGTATGGAGGTAAAAACTAGAATCCTCAACTAGAATCTATTTTCCATATAAAAATATCACATCTATCATAATATTTTGAGGAGAATTTGCTAAGTCTCAAAATTTTTAAATATTGTAATTCTTAACCTTGTCTTGTCATTTACTAGTGGAGGGAAGAAGAAATATAAGTTCTAGAGAGGCTTATCATCGTAAAATAAAGAATTTTGAACAACCATGAGGCAGCTTTAAGTAGTGGTGTCAATATTTGACACGATATGAAAAAATCTGACGTCCCAAAAAATTTGGGTTGGAACCTGACCAGGTTTCAAAATGGGTCAGGTTCAAATTTTTGGATTCGACCTGTTTAAAAAATGAGTCAGGTTCGGGTTGACCCGATGGGTAGCCAGGTTAACTCGAAAACCCGTTTAAACTGACCTACCCGTAACTGCCCGAGCTGCCCCCACCTGCCCCTGCTACTCGCACACATGCCAGTGCCCCTGCCCGCAGTTGCCCGTGCGCCCGCCAAAGCTGCTCGCCTGCCAGCTGCCACCCGCGCGGCACTCGCCAGAGGCTGCCCTCGCTGCTGCCCGTGCAGCTACGCCTGTCCACTCGCACACCTTTTCGCTGACCGAGCCCATGTTGGCTCTTGGCCTGCCGCCAACCCGCACACATCTACACAGCCCGCATGCGTCCATACCTTCCCACAGCCCTCCGTCGGCCGTCTCGCACGCCCGCAGTCCTGCCGCCAGATGCAAAACCGTGTCGGGTCGGGTCAACCCGGCAACCCGATGGGTCAGGTCCGTGTCCGAGTTTCTGACCCATTTACATACGGGGTAGGGTTAAGGTCGACCTGTTTGAACCCGGGTCTGTTTCGGGTTCGACCCGAACACGACCCAAAATCCGATTTGGACACCCCTAGCTTTAAGCAATAGAAGATCAGTTATACTTTGTCTAAAGAAGGGGAACAATAAATAACTTTATTTGAATTAGTAGTATATGGAGGATAAAAAAAATATTAATTATTGATATAAAGTTGAATCTACTTTATTTTATTATGTTCTTTTGGACCTCTATATGTTTAAAAGTTTAGCCATTATTTGTATATTTTCTATTACTTGCCAGTCTTTAGCCTTTTAAGATCTATTCACTATTATAAATATAATGTAAGAATAAATTTTGAGGGGATGAATTTAGACTCTGTTATGTTATGTATATCCCTAGCATTTTGGCTTTAGGTGGTAGTAATCATCTAGTGAGCCTTTGGTCATATTAAATTGTCTCACTATGTTTATTTTGTTTCCATTTGGTACTGTGCCTAATTTTCCACCTTAGAGGAAACATCAATGATTAATTCAATAAGTTTTGATCGAAGATTTGCTATTAGATAACCATTTCTTGTAGTAATAGCTTAGTGTTTCTGAATAATTAGAACTAGAAAAATGTCAAAAATCAATGCAGTGGAACTTATCAAATGGGAGGAAAATCCTTCTCATAAGAATATTTTAGTTAAGATGAATAACACCAATGACCTCCCAAGCTAGAGGTTTAAAGAATACGATAGAATTTGTAATCAAAGTTGTCATACCCAAGTTTAAAGGAAGACCCAAAGTGAAAAAGCTCATCAATTAGTTATATATATTTGAATGAATTCATGAATATAAAAAGGAGCCACAAGAATGCATAGTCAATTTAGTGGCGATTAAGTTGAAGAAGAATGCATCTGTATAGTTGGAAAACTTGAAGTGAAGATGGCATTGGGAAGATATGGGCAAGAATACTTCATAGATTTAGATGAAAAAATGAGATGCAATGAAAGTTTTTGTCTAAATATTATCAATAAGAAGTTTGTTTTGAACTTTATAATTTTTAACAACAAGAACTCGTGGTGGTGGAATGCGTAGATGATTTTGAACATCTCGGACTGAAATGAAATTTCTTGGATGGTTACAATCATTTATTAGTAGTGCACTTTAATTACACCCTCATTGGAGACTCCAAAATGCAATTAAATTGGCTCCTAAATGAGAGAAGGTAGTTACATGTTAAATCTAGTTAATCCTGATATACTTATAGGGATGTAACAATCACATCTCGAGTCAACATCAATAAAATTAGGTACAAGTATTTTACATACTATGTACAAGTTTTTACATGCTATGTACAAGTATTATACACACTATGTACAAGTTTATACATGCTATATACAAGCATTATATATGAATTATATAAGTTTATATACGCTATATACAAGTATTTTACACACTATGTATAAGTTTTTACATACTTTCTACAAATATTATACACACTATGTATAAGTTTATACACATAATATACAAGTATATATGAACTATATACAAGTTTATACATGTTATATACAAACATTATACACACTATATATATATTTATAAATACTATATATAAGCATTATAAAAACTATGTACAAGTTTATACAAGCTATGCACAAGAATTACACACACTATGTACATGTTTATATAAGATTTATAGATGCTATGTACAAGCAATATACACATAATGTATAAGTTTATACAAGCCTTATACACACTATGTACAAGTATTATAGATACTATTTATAAGCATTATACACACTATGTATAAATTTATTTAAACATTATACACTCGCTATGTACAAGTTTATACACGCTATGTATAAAGATTATACAAACTATGACCAAGTTTATGCACATTATTTACATGTTTATACAGGCTATGTATAAGAATTATACACACCATTTATAAGTTTATACACTATATACATTATTTTCACATACTACATGCAAATTTATACATGCTATATATAAGGCTAATATATATCATGTATATATTTATAAATGCTATATACATAATTTTTTATACTATGTATAAGTTTATACACGCTATGTATAAGTATTATATATGTTATATACAAGTATTATACACACTATATATAAGTTTATACATACTTTGTACATGTTAGGTATAAGTTTTTAGATGCTATGTATAAGCAATTTACACATTATGTATAAGTTTATACACGTTATGTACAAGTATTATACACACAATACACTGTATACATGAATTATACACATTATATATAAGTTTATACAATCCTTTTACAGTATGTTCAATTCTATATACAAGTATTATACACATTATGTTCATATTTAAACATGCTATGTACAAGCATTATACACACTATTCATTAGTATTATATACTCTGAATAAGTTTATATATACTATATACAAGTTTATACAAGCTATATATAAGTATTGTACATGCTATATACAAGCATTATACATGATATATAAAAGTATAATACATACTACATATAAGTTTAAAAAAGTATTATGCATACTACATAGAAGTTTATACACACTATCTACAAATAATATACACACTATGTACATATTTATACATGTTATTTACAATTCTTTTACACACTATATACAAGTTTGTACATGCTATGAGTTTGTAAACACTATGTATAAGCCTTATAAATACTATGTACAAATTTTATACACAATATGTACAAGTTTTACATGCAATATATAAGTATTATACACTATATGTACAAGTTTATACACGATATGTACAAGCATTTTACACACTATAAATAAAAATTATACACATTATGTATAAGTTTATACACGCTATATATAAGCATTATACACACTATGTATATGGTATGTATAAGTATTATACGCACTATATAAAAGTTTATACACGCTAGGTACAATTATCTTACACACTGTGTACAAGTTTGTACATGCTATGTACAAGTGTTATACACATTATATATTCAAGTTTATACACACTAAATATAAGTTTATATATGCTATGTAGAAGCATTACACAAACTATGTACAAATTTATACAAGTATTATATATGTTATGCACAAGCATTATACGCACTATGTATAAGTTTATACAGTCATTATACACACTATGTATAAGTTTATATATTTTATGTATAAGCATTATACATTCTATGTATAAGTTTATTTAAACATTATACACACGCTATGAACAAGCATTATACATATTATGTCCAAGTTTATACACGCTATGTATAGGGATTTTATAAATTATTAACAAGTTTATGCTTATTATGTATAAGTTTATACACGCTATATATAAGGATTATACACACCATGTATAAGTTTATACATGCTATATAAAAATTTTTACACACTATGTGCAAGTTTATACATGCTATATATAAGGCTTATACATACTATGTATAAGATTATAAATGCTAAATACATAATTTTTACATACTATGTGCAAGTTCATATACACTATGTAAAAGCATTATATATGCGATGTACAAATATTATACACACTATGTACAAGTTTATACAAATATTATACTGTTTAGTAAAAGTTTATACATGCTATGTATAAGTATTATACACATTATATATAAGTTTATACACGTTATGTACAAGCATTATTTACATTTTGTACATGTTATATTCATGCATTGCACACACTGTATACATGAATTAAACACATTATATATAAGTTTATACAAGCAATCTACTCTACGTTTAATGTTATATACAAGTATTATACATACTATATACATATTTATACACGCTATGTATAAGCATTATACATACAATTCATAAGTATTATACACACTGAATAAGTTTATATATACTATGTACAAGTTTATACAAGCTATATATAAGTATTGTACATGCTATAAAAAAGTATTATACATGATATATAAAACTATTATACACACTATGTATAAGTTTATACAAGCATTAAGCTTACTATGTAAAAGTTTATACACGCTATTTATAAATAATACACTATGTATAACTTTATACACGCTATGTACAAGCATTATATATATCATGTATACATTTGTACACACTATGTATAAGTATTATAAACACTATGTATAAGTTTTATACCCACTATATATAAGTTTTACATGCAATATACAAGTATTATATACACTATGTTGAAGTTTATACATGATATTTATGACAACAAAAAAGAATTATACACACTTGTATAAGTTTAAACACGCAATATATAAGTTTGTACACACTATGTACTTGGTAGTTATGTAATATACACACTATGTAAAGTTTATACATTCTATGTACAATCATTATACTTAAATTATACCAGTTTATGCACACTATGTATAAGCATTTTACACACATGTACAGTTTGTACATGTATGTATATGTATTATACACCTATATACAAGTTTATACAAGCATATATAAGTTTATACACAACTATATACAGTTTATACATACTATGTACAAGTATTTATTCACACTATATATATGTTTGAAAATACTATATAAAAGCATTATAAAAATTATGTACAAATTTGTACAGCTATGTACAAGTTTATATAAGTATTATAGATGTTATGTACAAGCATTATACATACTATGTAAAAGTTTATACAGCTTATACACATTAGTACAAATTTATATTTCATGTACAAACATTATAGCACTATTTATAAGCATTATACACACTTGTACAAGTTTATTCAATATTATACACACGCTGTACAAGCATTATACAGAAGACGTTACAAGTTTATACACACTATATATAAGGATTATACAAACTATGAACAAATTTATGCATATTATATACAAATTTATACAAACTTGTTTAAGGATTATAACACACATGTATAATCTTATCATGCTATTACATAATTTTTACACACTATGTACAAGTTTATACATTCTATGTATAAGGCTATTTATTATATATATAAGTTTATAAAAGCTATATACATAATTTTTATACACATGTCAAGTTTATACAGGCTATGTTCAATTATTATCAACCTATATATTAGTTTATACAAATTTTTGTATATGTATGTACAAGTTTATACATATTATATATAAACATTTTACAAATTATTTATTAATTCATATACATTATGTACAATCATATAAACACTATGTACACGCTATATACGAGCATTGCATACACTGTATACATGAATTTACAATATTATATATTGTTTATAGAAGCATTCTACACTACATTCAATGCTATATACAAATGTTTATACACTATGTACATATTTAAACACGCTATGTACAAGCATTATACACACTATACATAAGTATTATTTACTCTGATAAGTTTATATTACTATATCAAATTTATATATGCTAAAATATAGCATTGTTCATGCTATATACAAGCATTATTACGCTATATAAAAGTATTATACAAACTACATATAAGTTTATACAAGTATTATTACATACTATATAGAAGTTTATACATGCTATCGATTAATAATACACATCTATGTACAAGTTTATACACGTTATAGATAAGCATTATTCATATTATATAAAGTTTTTACACATTATGTTCAAGTTTATTTATGTTCAAGTTTATATGTATATACAACTTTATATATTCATTATACATAATTTTATATGTCATATACAGTATTATTACACATTATGTTCAAATTTATTACATGATATGCAATAGCATTTTATACACTATATAAGAATTTTACAACTATGTGTAAATTTATATATGCTATAATTAGCATTATACATACTATATACATGAAATGTATAAGTATTATACACTCTTATGTATAAGTTTATACATGTTTGTAAATGTATTATAATAAATTATAACAAGTTTTACAAACTATATACAAGCATTTTATACACTATGTATAAGTTTGTACTGTATATATACAAGTATTATACACACTACTATGTACAGTTATATACACACTATATCAAGTTTATAATGTTATGTACAAACATTTTACATAGTATGTATATGTTTGTAAACACTATATATATCATTATAAAAACTTTGTATAAGTTTGTACATGCTATGTACAAGCATTATAAATACTATGTACAGTTTATACAAGTATTATAGATGCTATATACAGCTTATACATACTATGTACAGGTTTATATAAATTATACACCTATGTACAAGTTTATTCAAACATTATACACACGCTATGTACAAATAATATACGACTATGTACAAATTTTTATACATACTATGTATAAGAATATATAAACTATGAATAGTTTATGCATATTATGTACAAGTTTATACACCCTATGTATATAGAATTATACACACCATGTATAAGTTTATACATGCTATATACATAATTTTTACATATTTATTCAAGTTTATACATGTTGTATAAGGCTTTATACATACTTATATAAGTTTTAAATACTATATGTAATTTTTTACACACTATGTGCAAGTGTATACGCTATGTACAAACATTATACATATTATGTAGAAGTATTATACACACTATGTAAAATTTATACGAATATTATACATGTTATGTATAAGTTTAAAAATGATAATTATAAGCATTTATCATTATGTCTATGTTTATACACGTATGCTCAAGCATTATACACACTATGTACACGCTATATACGAATTTTGCCAACACTGTATACATGAGTTATACACATTATATATAAATATATAAGCAATCTACACTATGTTCAATGCTATATATAGTCATTATACATACTATGTAAATATTATACAGCTATAATACAAGCATTACTACACACTATTCATAAGTTTTATACACTCTGAAAAAGTTTTATAAAAACTATGTACAAGTTTATACAAGCTATATATGCTGATACTTGATATATATAAGAATTACACGATCTATATAAATTATATACACTACGTATAAGTTTAAACAAGTATTAGCATACTATGAAAATTTATACACGTTATCTATAATATATATACACACTATATAAAAATTATACACACACTCTGTATAAGTAGTACCACTTTGTATAAGTTTATACACGCAATGTATAATTTATGCATACTATATATAAAGTTTATAAATGCTATTTACAAGCATTATACACAATATGTATATATTTGTAAATACTATATATGAGCAGTATAAAAACTATGTACAAGTTTTACATGCTATGTACAAGCATTATAACACATTATATATAAGTTTATACAAATATTATAGAGGCTAGTAATCATTATACACACTATGTACAGTTTATCTTTCTATGTACAAGCATTTACACACGATTTAAAACTTTATACACAATATGTATAAGTTTATTCAAACATTATACACGCAATGTTTAAGTATTTACAGACAATGTACAAGTTTATTCACGCTATGTTATAGGATATATAGACTATGAACAAGTTTATATATACTATGTATAAAAATTATACACACCATGTATAAATTTATAAATGCTATGTACATAATTTTTACACACTATGTGTAAGTATATACATGCTATGTATAAGGATTATATATAGTATGTATAAGTTTATAAACGTTATATACATAATTTTTACAAACTATGTGCAGTTTATACATGTTATGTAACAAGCATTATATTGTTATGTACAAGTATTATACACACTTATACAATTTATACAATGTGTACATGTTATGTACAAGGTTATGCATGCTATGTATAAGCATATACATGATATGTATGTTATAAAATGCTTGTAAACTATATATATTGTGTATATTTATGTATTATCTTTTATACATACTATGTGCACACTATATACGAGATTTGCACATACTATATACATGAATTATACACAATATATATAAGTTTATTCAGCATTCTACACTTCGTCAATATTATATACAAGTATTATAACACAAAAATATATAATATATATATATTTATATATATATATATATATATATATATATATATATATATATATATATATTACACGCTTATACAAGCATTATACACACTATTTATAAGATTATACACTCTAATAAATTTATAATATATATGTAAGTTTATACAAGTATATATAACATTGTACATATAAATACACAATTATCGACCTATATAAAAGTTTTATACACATTACTATAAGTTTTACAAGTATTATGCTACAATGTAGAGTTTATACACGTTATCGATAAGTAATACACACACTATGTAAAGTTTATATCGCTATGTACAAGCATTATATACATTATGTATAAGTTTGAACACATTATGTATAAGCATTATAAACACTATGTCAAGTTTTTAACATACTATATACAAGTTTTACATGTAATATATAGTAATATACATACTATGTAAAAGTTTATACATTTTGTACAAGCATTTATAAAATATAAATAGAATTATCACACTAGTTTAAGTTTATACACGATATATATAAGCATTTTACCATTATGTACATGGTAAGTATAGTATTATATACTATTTACAAGTTTATACATGTTATGTAAAGCATTATACATGAATTATACAAGTTTAAACACGCTGTGTACAAGTATTTATATACTATATACAAGTTTGTACATGCTATGTAAAGGTTTATACACACTATGTACAAGTTTATAATGCAATGTACATGTATATAACACACTATATACAAGTTTATACTTGCTATGTACAAGCATTATACAAAAATATGTATATGCTTGTAAATACTATATATAAGCATTATAAAAACTATGTACAAGTTTATACATGCTATGTACAAGGATTTATACACACTAGTACAAGTTTATACAAGTTTTATAAATGCTATATACAAGCATTTATACAACAATGTACAAGTTTATACAAGTATTATACACACTATGTAAAGTTTATACAATATGTATAAGAATTAGACACTATTTACAGCATTATACACACTATGTATAAGTTTATTCAAACATTATATACACACTTGTCAAGCTTTATATAAACTATGTACAAGTTTATACAAGCTATGTATAATGATTATACAAACCATGAGTAAGTTTATGCTCATTATTTACAAGTTTATATAGGTTATATAAGATTATACACACCTGTATAAGTTTATACATGCAATATACATCATTTTTACACACTATGTGCAAGTTTTATACCTGCTATAATTAAGGCTTATACATATCATGTATAAGTTTTCAAATGATATATACTTAATTTTTACACATTTATGCAAGTTTATACACTCAATATATAAGTATTATATATTTTTTGTACAGTATTTACACATATATACAGTTTATATAAACTTTATACTTGTTAGGTACAAGTTTCTAGATGTTATGTATAAGCAATTTACATATATGTAATGTTTAAAAATATTATGTACAAGCATTATACCACTATGTACACACTATATACGAACATTGCACACACTGTATACATGAATTATACACATTATATATAATAGTTTTACAATCATTTTATAGTATGTTCAAATCTATAATAAGTATTATACACTTTTGTTCATATTTGAGCACGCTATGAACAAGCATTATACACACTATTCATAAGTATTTTACACTCTGAATAAGTTTAGGTATATTATGTATAAGTTTTTATAAGCTATATATAAGCATTGTACATGCTATATGCATGCGTTATACACGCTATATAAAAGTAATATACACACTACGTATCAGTTTTATAAGTATTATGCATACTATGTAGAAGTTTTATACACCTATTTATAAATAATATACACACTATGTACAAGTTATATAAATTTATGTATAAGTTTTACATGTAATATACAAATTTATCACACACTATGTAAAAGTTTATACATGATATGTACAAGCATTTTATACGCTAAAAATAAAATTATACACACTATGTTATATATTATACATGCTATATATAGGAATTATACACACTATACATATGGTAGTATTAGTATTATACATAATATATATAAATTTATACATGCTATGTACAGTTTTTACACATTAGTACAAGCATTTTCATACTATGTATAAGTTTTTACATGCTAGTATAAGTTTATACATACTATGTACAAGTTTATAGATGCTATATACAAGCATTGTATATGAATTATATAAGTTTATATACGCTATGTACAGTATTTTACACACTATGTATAAGTTTTTACATGCTTTCTACAATATTATACACACTATGTATTAGTTTATAACATAATATACAAGTATATATGAACTTATATACATGTTTATACATGTTATATACAAGCATTATACACACTGTGTGTATATTTATAAACACTATAATAAGCATTATAAAAACTATGTACAAGTTTATACAAGTATGTATGAGAGTTACACACATATGTACAATTTTATATAAGATTTATAGATGCTATGTACAAGCAATATAGACATAATGTATAAGTTTATACAAGCCTTATACACACCATGTACAAGTATTATGATACTAGTTATAAGCATTATACACACTATGTACAAGTTTATTCAAACATTATACACTCGCTATGTACAAGTTTATACACGCTATGTATAAAGATTATACAAACTATGACCAGTTTATGCACATTATTTACATGTTTTTACAGGCTATGTATAAGAATTATACACACCATTTATAAGTTTATACACTATATACATCATTTTCATATACTATGTACAAGTTTATACAGCTATTATAAGATTAATATATCATGTATATATTTATAAATGCTATATACATAATTTTCAATGTTCCCTCATTTATTTCATATATATATATATATGTAATTAGAATTGATATTTATTATTTAAATATATGAAAATATTGGATTAGTTCATATTAAATAAGTAAAAACTGAACGTATAGGCCTTTCTTTAGCTAATTCTGAGTGTTAATTCACTAAATGAATGTGGGCAAATTATTGCATCCGGTCACCGGACACGCAGAATAGGTTCGGACATCCAATGAAAACTGCCACGCACATGCGCTTTTGATTACGCTTTAGTGTGCTTTACTTGCGCTTTACCTGCGCTTTTGACTGCGCTTTACCTGTGCTTTACCTATGCTTTACATGCGCTTTTGAGCGCTTAATTTAAAATAATATTTTATTAATATCTGGACCTATCACGTGTCCGATGACCGGATATAATAATTTGCCAGAATGTGGACTTGGATCTACCGTCCCTACCATAAATGAATGAGCACGCAACGTCGAGGGATGTTTACAAAAATTATAAACTTACTTTATCGACTGATCGTACAAAAAAAGTTTCTATAATTACCGTTTTCTTTCTCTCTACGACGCGTAGTAGTAAAAATTGACTTAAAAATAATCTAAAGTGTTTGGCAATATGAAAATGGACTCTCATTTCTTCTGCAAGCTAATCTAGACAACAACAAGCTTGATTTTAATAAAGATCAGCGAAATTTTATCTTTCCCTGAGGATAGTTTTTTTTTTAAAGTAAATTAATATTCGTTTAAATTTAAATAATGGTTACGATTTATGTTGAAATGATAAAAAATATAAAAATAATAATACTTTGAAGAAAAAAAATTCAAGAAGAAATCACTCAAATATAGTCAATCTTCTATTTAGAAGAATTATATTTGTCATGTTATTTTTAGAGACTTTGGGCTCCCAAATTTTCAACACGGTATGTGTTTTTATCTCTATTCTTTCATTTGTAAGCGAAGAGAAGAATAAATTTGAGTCTTGGAAGAATATTTATCTTTTTTTTTTTTTTGGAGTTTTGGCATATAACAACTCCAACTATAACTAATAAGTTGAAGCAGTAAGGGAATAATAAAAATATGAATAGATTCTCTGAGTTCTGACATACTCCATGCAAGTAGGAGAAGGAAAGATTCAAAATTTTATAAATAATAGGAGAATCCGACCATCCATAATGGAAGGAGAGCCTCATTTAGCATAATATAGATGTAAACAATGAAGAAAGAGAGGATTCAATATATGTGTGAATTTGTCTAAAATCATCTTGATATTGGTTCCACAAAGGTTGTGTAGCTTGCATTCTATTTTGCATTTACAAATTACTATCTTTATTTTCATGAGCTAAAAATTAATATGACCAAGTAGAAGACAATCTCAGAGGTACCTTAAAATTTTTCAAACACTTTTATCAATAACCATAATCCTAGGAAACTAATCCAAATGATAATAGGAAAAGTCCGAGGTGAGGAAAGGAAAGGCTGACGTATGATTGGTAATTTTTTTTTTTTTTTTGGCGAGGAAGCACTGTCCTTAGGCCAATGAAAACCCCAGTCGACCTAGCATGCAACCACACCAATTTACACGGGCCGACACTTAGGCTTTCTCTGCTTGCCAAGGGATTTGAACCAGGGACCTGGGCTTTGCCCAACCAGCTCTTCACCACTTGGACAAGCAATGGTGGGTGATTGGTAGTATGTTGGTGATGGCCTATGAAGATGAACAATGTACCAACCTCAAATATATAAAAAAATGTACCAACTTCAAATACAGATGGAGTGGCATATGGGAGAGGATAAATGCGCATAAGAGATAAACTAATTTTATTTTTAATAAATTTTTTAAAAGAGAAATTATTTAAAATGAAATGAAAATTATAAAAAAGAACACTTATTGTTGTAATATGATAAAAGAGATAAATAAAAACAAAATGTATGGAGTAAAAACTAGAATCCTCAACTAGAATCTATTTTCCATATAAAAATATCACATTATCATAATATTTTGAGGAGAATTTGCTAAGTCTCAAAATTTTTAAATATTGTAATTCTTAACCTTGTCTTGTCATTTACTAGTGGAGGAAGAAGAGAAATATAAGTTCTAGAGAGGCTTATCATCGTAAATAAAGAATTTTGACAACCATGAGGCAGCTTTAGTAGTGGTGTCAATATTTGACCCGATATGAAAAAATCTGACGTCCAAAAAATTTGGGTTGAACCTGACCAGGTTTCAAAATGGGTCAGGTTCAAATTTTGGATCGACCTGTTTAAAAAATGAGTCAGGTTCGGGTTGACCCGATGGGGAGCCAGGTTAACTCGAAAACCCGTTTAAACTGACCTACCCTATACTGCCCGAGCTGCCCCATGCCCCTGCTACTCGCACACATGCCAGCGCCCCTGCCCCAGTTGCCCGTGCGCCCGCCAAAGCTGCTCGCCTGCAGCTGCCACCCGCGCGGCACTCGCCAGAGGCTACCCTCGCTGCTGCCCGTGCAGCTACGCCTGTCCACTCGCACACCTTTTCGCTGACCGAGCCCATGTTGGCTCTGGCTGCCGCCAACCGCACACATCTACACAGCCCGCATGCGTCCATACTTCCCACAGCCCTCCGTCGGCCGTCTCGCACGCCCGCGTCCGCCGCCAGATGCAAAACCGTGTCGGGTCGGGTCAACCCGGCAACCCGATGGGTCGGTCCGTGTCCGAGTTTCTGACCCATTTACATACGGGGTAGGGTTAAGGTCGACTGTTTGAACCGGGTCTGTTCGGGTTCGACCCGAACACGACCCAAAATCCGATTTGGACACCCTAGCTTTAAGCAATAGAAGATCAGTTATACTTTGTCTAAAGAAGGGGAACAATAAATAACTTTATTTGAATTAGTAGTATATGGAGGATAAAAAAAATATTAATTATTGATATAAAGTTGAATCTACTTTATTTTATTATGTTCCTTTGGACCTCTATATGTTTAAAAGTTTAGCCATTATTTGTATATTTTCTATTACTTGCCAGTCTTTAGCCTTTTAAGATCTATTCACTATTATAAATATAATGTAAGAATAAATTTTGAGGGGATGAATTTAGACTCTGTTATGTTATGTATATCCTAGCATTTTGGCTTTAGGTGGTAGTAAACATCTAGTGAGCCTTTGGTCATATTAATTGTCTCACTATGTTTTATGTTTCCATTTGGTACTGTGCCTAATTTTCCACCTTAGAGGAAACAATCAAATGATTAATTCAATAAGTTTTGATCGAAGATTTGCTATTAGATAACCATTTCTTGTAGTAATGCTTAGTGTTTCTGAATAATTAGAACTAGAAAAATGTCAAAAATCAATGCAGTGGAACTTATCAAATGGGAGGAAAATCCTTCTCATAAGAATATTTTAGTTAAGATGAATAACACCAATGACCTCCCAAGCTAGAGGTTTAAAGAATACGATAGAATTTGTAATCAAAGTTGTCATACCCAAGTTTAAAGGAAGCCCAAAGTGAAAAGCTCATCAATTAGTTATATATATTTGAATGAATTCATGAATATAAAAAGGAGCCACAAGAATGCATAGTCAATTTAGTGGCGATTAAGTTGAAGAAGAATGCATCTGTATAGTTGGAAAACTTGAAGTGAAGATGGCTGGGAAGATATGGGCAGAAAACTTCATAGATTTAGATGAAAAAATGAGATGCAATGAAAGTTTTTGTCTAATATTATCAAAAAAGAAGTTTGTTTGAACTTTATAATTTTTAACAACAAGAACTCGTGGTGGTGGAATGCGTAGATGATTTTGAACATCTCGGACTGAAATGAAATTTCTTGGATGGTTACAATCATTTATTAGTAGTGCACTTTAATTACACCCTCATTGGAGACTCCAAAATGCAATTAAATTGGCTCCTAAATGAGAGAAGGTAGTTACATGTTAAATCTAGTTAATCCGATATACTTATAGGGATGTTACAATACATCTCGAGTCAACATCAATAAAATTAGGTACAAGTTTTTACATACTATGTACAAGTTTTTACATGCTATGTACAAGTATTATACACTATGTACAAGTTTATACATGCTATATACAAGCATTATATATGAATTATATAAGTTATATATACGCTATATACAAGTATTTTACACACTATGTATAAGTTTTTACATACTTTCTACAAATATTATACACACTATGTATAAGTTTATACACATAATATACAAGTATATATGAACTATATAAAGTTTATACATGTATATTACAAACATTATACACACTATATATATATTATTATAATACTATATATAAGCATTATAAAAACTATGTACAAGTTTATATAAGCTATGCACAAGAATTACACACACTATGTACATGTTTATATAAGATTTATAGACAAGTTTATATATGTTATGTATAAGCATTATACACATGATGTATAAGTGTATACACGTTATGTACAAGCATTATACACACTATGTACATATTATTTATGAGCGTTGCACACATTATATACATAAATTATACACATTATATATAAGTTTATACAAGCATTCTACACTATACTCAATACTATATTCAAGTATTATACACACTAAGTACATATTTATACAGGCTATGTACAAGCATTATACACACTATTCATAAGTATTATATACTCTAAATAAGTTTATATATACTATATACTAGTTTATACAAGCTATATATAAGCTTTGTACATGCTATACACAAGCATTATACACGTTATATAAAAGTATTATTCACATTACGTATAAGTTTATATAAGAATTATGCATACTATGTAGAAGTTTACACGCTATCTATAAATAATATACATACTATATACAAGTTTATACATGCTATATACAAGTATTATACATATTATGCATAAGTTTTTATACACTATGTATATGCATTATAAACACTATGTACAAGTTTTATACACCCTATGTACAAGTTTTACATGTAATATACAAGTATTATACACATTATGTACAAGCTTATACATGATATGTACAAGCATTTTATACACTATAAATAAGAATTATACACACTATTTATAAGTTTATACAAGCTATTTATATACATTATACACACTATATATATGATATGTATAATTATTATACAGTATGTATAAGTTTATACATGCTATGTATAAGTTTATACATACTATGTATAAGCATTATACATGAATTTCATAAGTTTATACATGCTATATACAAGCATTTTAACATTGATAAGCTAGTGAGAGAAGCTAGTGCGAGAAGCTCTTGGATTTAGGAAGAGAAAATTTTGTTAAAATTCAAATTTTAACGGTCCAATTTTGGTGGCGGGTTGTTCTCCGCCGATGGGAATGGATGTGGCATTCGCCGCAGACCGCCGAATTCCTCCTGGTGACACCACTCGCAATTTTTTTCACAAAGATGGTATGCTCAGAGTTCAAAGATCTGGTACTCTACAAATTAACGAACCATCTGAAGTGGTTCAGAAGAAATATCTGATCATTCAAGGCAAAGGAAAAGGAATTTTAAATCAATCTCCTGTGAAAGTCTTCAAGTCTCCTGTTGGTTACAAAAAGGATTCGGTGGATAATGGAGCATCGTCTTCGTTTGGGCTGAAACTATTTGTGAATAAGTTCAACAATCCTACGGTCAAGACTCAATTAAGGAGTCTCATTTTCTCAGAAACTGATGGCAAACACATCAAATATTTGAAGTAATGCTGAGGTAGATGATTCTATTAATGAAGCTTTGCCAAATCCTATTGACACTTGGTCTAGGAAGCCAAATATCAGAGTTTCCTTTAAAGGAAATGAATCATTTCTATCCGAAGATGGTGAAGATGTTAAAATGAATAAAGATTGTTTGAAAATAAATGCAGACAAATTACAATTGTCTTTGGTGGTAAAGGTTTTTGGAGATAATGCTCCTGTTTATGTGATTGCTAGAGAGCTTCGTCATCAATGGAGTCAATTTGGGAAGTTTCATATAACTTTCCTTGGACTTGGCTGGATTTTGTGCTCCTTTTTTGATAAGGTTGCTGTTGATAAGGTTTTAGAAGGTGGTCCATAGTATGTCAATGGCCACATTGTGGGTATTGATAAATGGTTTTCAATGTTTTCCCCTACCTCCTTAAAAGGTTTATCATCCCCAATTTGGGTCACATTTCCTCATCTCCCGTTGATTTGTTGGGATGAAGAAAATGTGGCTAGAATTGCTACTAAAATTGGAATTCCACGGTGGATTGACGGAAATATGTTTCAATGGAGCAAGAGGGAGTATGCAAGAATCTATGTTCGTATGTCACTGGATCCGCAATTTCCTAACTGAGTTTGGATCGAAGGCTCCTTTGGTCGTTTCTTTCAAAAGGTAGAATATGAGAAAGTTTCCAATTTTTGTTTCAAATGTGGGAAAATTGGTCATCTAGATTCCAATTGTAGAGATGGGTTGATGACAAACCAAATGGAACCTGCTAAAACATTGGATAAGGGAGCTCAATCTTCTACCATTCAGTCTCAGCAAGTTGCAGATTCTAATAAAGCTTATGGGCCATGGATTCTTGTTCAAAATTCAAGGAAAATGAAGAAGCAAACATTTATTACGGAGAAGAACTTCATAAAAAATTCCAGCTTCAGGAAGACTAAGAATGTTTATGTTCAGAAATCATACTCCAAGCCGTCATTAAGTTTTGTTAATGAGGAAGTTGGCAAGGAATCTGCATTTGATCCTGGTAGAGTTGATGAAGATTTTCTTTATCATGTTGCTAAAAATAAAGTGAATGCAAAGAATAAGATGAATCCTAATCCTGGCGTTAACGAGGATGAAAATCTGAAAGTAGACTTCTTATTGAGTGGAGTCTTAGCAGGAGAAAACAGAAATTCGGAGAAGACAGTTCTGCTTCCTACCATTACATCTAATTCTACTGAAGATCTAAATAAGTTCAATTTGCTGGAGTGCCTTAATCCAGAAGCTGAATCTTACATGGTGGATAAAGTAGGAGACCTTGAAGAAGGAGAAATTTCCAAATCTTCTCCAAATGTTCATACAAAAGACAAGATGGAAGATTTTGTGAGAAGCAAAGGTAAACTCATCAAAGAGCTTAATTCTTTGGGAAGAGACAATATTTTATTACAAAAAAGGAAAGGAGAAGCTAATAAGAAGATTAAAAATGGGAGTAATCCCATTTTTAAATCCAAATGACGTCTCTATCATTTTGGAATTGTAGAGGGGCTCAGAAGGTTGAGGCCTCTCGATACTTAAGGGAATTTGTCAAGGATCTAGAAGTTTTTTTTGTTGGACTTATTGAAGCTAAAGTCCAATCTTTTGATAGAATTTAAATTAACAAATTAATCGGTAGCAATTGGGATTTCTTTAATGTCCCAGCTAAAGTTTTGTCAGGAGGGATCCTCATTTGTTGGAATTCCAGCATTTGTTGTTTACATATCATCCATTCTTCTAATCATGTGGTTATTGGGCAATTGAAGATGCACAATGGAAGTGAATGGCTTATTGCCACCACTTATGGCAGCAAAGAAGTTTATAGAAGAAGACAACTTTAGGAAGATGTACAAATATTTACTAATTCTAACATCCCTTGCATTATTGGAGGAAACTTTAATCGCATACTCTCTCAAGAGGATAAGAGAGATGGGAAGAGATTTGTTTTATCTCAAGGCCCTCAAGATATGCAAATTTTTTTGAAGAGGTGTGATTTTCATGACATTGGGATTATTTGTCCCAAATTTACTTGTTGTAACAAAAAAAAAGGAGGAGCACGCATCCATGAGAGGCTAGACCGTTGTTTGCTCAATTCTGCAGCTTTGAAGATCATTCAATCGACAGCAGTTCATCATCTTGAAAGAATTTCTTCTGACCATTGTCCAATAGCCATCAGTATTTGTGGTTCAGAATTTAAGATGAATAGAAGACTGAAGTTCGAAGATGTCTGGATCTCCTATCCAGCTTCTAAAGGAATAGTAGCCAATTCTTGGAAGATGCCAGCAAGTGGAGATGATGTCCAGAAATTAAATCTCAAACTCAAAAGAGCCCTTAAAGCTTTATTTCACTGGAGTAGAGCCAAACATGCAAATCTCAACATTTTGAAAGAAAATTTGAAGGCAGATATTATGTCTTTGCAAGAGGAGGAGGCCAATTAAGGGAGTCTTTCAGAAGACAAAATCTCTTTGTTAAGATTCAAAGTAAAGGAGTTGAATTCCACCTTGGGTAAATTAAGCTCTTGGTGGAGACAAAGAGCTAAAGTAAAATGGTATAAAGAAAGTGATTCTAACTCTGAATACTTTCACTCGGTGGCTTCGACGAGATGTAACAGCAACTTTATTAAACAAATTAAAAGCTCAGATGGTTCTCTAAATGAAGATCAAAGCTGCATTGAAGAAATCTTCTCTAATTATTTCCTTGAGAAATGGAAATTTAGAAGCTATTCTCTCACCGGTTGGCCAAGCTTTTCCAGATTTAATAATGAAGTTGACAAGGAACCGCTCATGGCAGAATTTTCTAAGGAAGAATTGGAGAATGTTATCTCATGTTTGGAAAGCAATATTTCACCTGGTATTGATGGTCTCTCCTACTCTTTTTTTAAATGTTGTTGGCCTATTATTAAATCTGATGTTTGCAAGGCTATTTGCCTATTTTTTAAATCCGGTTTGATGTGTGATGAATAGAGAGAAACCATTGTGGTTCTTATTCCTAAACTCAAAAATCCTTTAACTCCTTCTAATTATAGACCTATTAGTCTATGCAATTCTATCTATAGGATGGTGGCAAGGATGTTATTGAATATAATCATCAATATTATTCCAAAGATTATTTCAGAAAATCAAGTAGCATTTATCAAAGGAAGATCAATTTCTAATAATATTTTGCTCACTCAAAAAATATTTCATAAATTTAGAAACTCTAAAGCTAAGAAAGGGTTGATGGCCATTAATGTGGACATGGAGCAAGCATATTATAGTATGGGGTGGAACACCTTAAAGAATGTTTTGGAACTTTTTGGCTTTCCAAGGTTTTTTGCTAATCTTTTAATCCAATGTATGGTGGACACTAAGTATTCTATTAACGTTAATGGTAGAAATACTAATTGAATTCAAGCAGAATGTGGCTTTAGGCAGTGATGCCCTCTATCCCCTTATTTGTTTATCATGTGCTCTTAACTTCTCACCGAAGCATTCAATAGAGATGGAGCTAAAATAGGAGTGAAGGTGGCACCGAATGCAGAAAAAGTTTCACATCTTCAATATGCATATGATATCATTATTTTTTCGAAAGCTAATAGGACAAATGCTATTAAAATCAAGAAGATACTTGAGAAATACAGCGGGTGGACAGGGCAAAAGGTAATTAGCCAGAAATCTTCCTTGATTTTTGGTAAAGCAGTACACAGAGAAAAATCCAGAATTCTGTCCAAACTCATGGGATTCAAAGCTGTTGGTGAATTGAACTATCTCGGCATTAAGATGGCTCTAAGAAGGCTTAGAGCTTCTGATTTCCAAGATGTATTGGAAAAAGCCTTTGATAAACTCTACGTTTGGGGTAATCTCTCTCTCACTTTAGCTGGTAAACTTCAGTTGATTAAAACAACACTTTTATCCATTCCTATTTTCATCTCTACCCATTCCCTTGTGCCAATGGGGGTGTTAAGAGACCTTAACAAGTTGTGTAGGGATTTTATCTGGATGAAACAGGACAAGAGTAAAGGAATTCACTACGTGGAATGGAAAACCCTTTGTAAGCAGATTAAATTCGGAGGTCAAGGTGTTATGATGGCTGTTGATAAAGTTGGTTCATGGAGAGCCAAATTTACTTGGAGTATGTTATCTAATTCCTCTTCTTTATTGAACAGAATTATCATTGCCAAATATGGAAGAAACTTCTATTTTTCTGAAGCTAAAGGTGGTTGTTCACCAACTTAGAAAATTATAAATTGTGAAGGAAAACGTCTTCAACAAATTACTAGATGGAAGGTTTTTAATGGTGAGCACATCAACACTGCTAAGGATATTTGGATCCTTGATAAGTGTTTAGAAAATTGGCCTATGTTTGTGTCCAACTTACATGAAGATTAATGTTGTTTGAAGTATTTTCTTAAAGATGGAAACTGGAACATCCAAAGATTGTATGAGGTGTTCGGTAAGGAGTTAGCAGAGTTGATTTCTTTGGTTCCTTCAAATGTTGGAGCTCATGAAGATGAAGTGGAAATCATGTATAAGTTTTCTAGGAAATCAATTGCAGCATTGATTTCAGAACAAAGCAACTTAAATGAGGAAGAGGATGCTAACTGGAGATGGCATAAAATGTTGAAGTTCAGGCCAAGAGTTAATATCTTTTGGTGGAGATTGATTCACAAAGCAATTCCAACCAATGACTTCTTAATGTATAGAAGGATTATCAATCACAATGGATGCCCAAGAGGATGCTGTGATGTAGAGGACGCAAGTCATCTAGCTGTTAATTGTTTTTTCATGATCAATATCATCAACTCATTTAAAAGCTGGGGTTATGATATCCCTATTTTCACCAATTTGGAGAGCTATTTTAATTGGCTTTCTAAGCTATCTAGTTCCAATCCTTTTATGGCCAATTTGTATTGTTCTGCAGTTTTTTGCTCCTGGAAGAGTAGGAATAAATGGGTGCATGGGTCGGTTGAAGACATCATATCATCTATTGCAGCCAATGCAGTCAGTTTCGCTTCTTTATCCTTCAGCCAAGATCTCATTTCGGCCAACTCGGTTTTTAATCAGCAATTGCTGTTTCAAAACACTTGGAAACCCCCTCCAACCGAATGGATCAAACTAAATGTGGATGCTTCTCTCGACAGTAATTATTTTGTAGGAATTGGTGGAGTAATAAGGGATAACAAAGGTGGATTTTTATTTTCCTTTGGTTTCAAAAGCGTACATTGGGATATCTCGGCTCTTGAATTGGATGCTTTGTTGGCTGTAAAGAAGATTACTCATGAGTGGATGTATGAAGCTAAAGGTATCATTATAGAAGGGGACAACTACAATGTTATGAAGCACATCCAAGACATTATTAAAAAGGGCCCAACTGTAAGTAATCATTTTGAATTACTTATTTTTTTCTTTCTTAGGAATTTCAATCAAGTCATTTTTTAATTTGTGAATAGAGGATGTAATAAGTTAGCCAATTATTATGCTAACCATGCTAGGTTGGGTGATTATTTTTGGAATAACTTGATTATAATTAGCCTTCCTCCCATGTTCTTCAAATTGTTGAAGGAGGAATGTGATAATCTTAACTTTGTTTAGTTCTTTTCTTCATTTTTAATAAAATTGCCCTAAGCATCTTCTCAAAAAATATATATATATATACAAGCATTTTACACATTATGTACATGTTTGTTCATACTATGCATAAGTATTATACACACTATGCATAAGATTATACATGCAATATATACAAGTTTATACATTCTATGTACAAGCATTATATACACTATGTATATGTATGTAAACACTATATATAAGCATTATAAAAACTATTTAGAAGTTTGTACATGCTAAGTACAAGCATTATACATACTATGGATAAGTTTATACAAGTATTATAGATGCTATATACAAGTATTATATACACTATATACAAGTTTATATAAGAATTATACACACTATGTATAAGTTTATATAAGCATTATACATGTACAAGTTTATACATTCTATGTACAAGCATTATACGCATTATTTTAAGCATTATATACACTATGTATATATTTATTCAAATATTATATACACGCTATATACAAGTATTATACAAATTATGTACAAGTTTATACACGCTATGTATAAGGATTATACAAACTATGAACAAGTTTATGTATATTATGTACAAGTTTTTACACGCTATATATAAGGATTATACATACTATGTATATGTTTATACACGCTATATACATAATTTTTACACACTATGTGCAAGTTTATACATACCATGAATAAGACTTATACATACTATGAATAAGTTTAAAAATGCTATATACATAATTTTTATATACTATGTGCAAGTTTATATACGTTATATACAAGTATTATACATGCTATATACAAGTTTATACAAACATTATACATATTACATATAAGTTTATATATATTATGTATAAGCATTATACATATTATGTATAAGTTTATACACGTTATGTACAAGCATTATACACACTATATACATGTTATTTATTATTATTGCATATATTGTATACATGAATTATACACATTATATATAAGTTTATACAAGAATTCTATATGATTATTGCACTATATTGTATACATGAATTATACACATTATATATAAGTTTATACAAGCATTCTATACTATGTTCAATGCTATATACAAGTATTATACACACTATGTACATATTTATACAGGCTATATATAAGCATTATACACACCATTCATAAGTATTATACACTATGAATAAGCTTATATACACTATATACTAGTTTATACAAGCTATATATAAGTTTATGTACTATTCTTAGTTTGTATAATACTTTTATATAGTATTGAGCATAGTGTAGAATGTTTGTATAAACTTATATATAATTTATATAATTCATATATATAGTGTGTACAATGCTCATATATAGCAAGTATTTATTGTGTATAATGCTTGTACATAATATGTATAGAGTTAATCATAATATGTATAATGTTAATACATAGCATGTACAAACTTGAACATAACATGTATAATAATTATATAAACTTGTACATAGTGTGCATAATATTTATCAATAGTTTATATAATGCTTGTATATAGCTTGTATAAACTAGAATATAGTATATAAAAATTATGTTTATATTATTTATAAACTTATACATAGAATGTATAAGCCTTTTACATAGCATGTATAAACTTTTACATAGTGTGTAAAAATTATGTATATAGCGTGTATAAACTTATACATGGTGTGTATAACCCTTATACATAGCGTGTATCAATTTATACATAATGTGCATAAACTTATTCATAGTCTGTATAATTCTTGTACATAGTGTGAATAAACTTATACATAACGTGCATAATGCTTGTAAATAGTGTGTATAATGCTTGTATATAGAATATATAAACTTATACATAGTGTATATAATACTTGTACCTAACATCTATAATACTTCTATAAACTTCTAAATAGTGTGTATAATTCTTGTATATAGCATATACAAATTTGTACATAGTTTTTATAATGCTAATATATAGTGTTTACAAATATATACGTGGTGTGTATAATACATGTATATAACATGTATAAACTTATATATAGTTTGTATAAACTTGTACATTACGTGTAAAAATTTGTATATAGTGTGTATAGTACTTGTACATAGCATGTAAAAACTTGTACATAGTGTGTAAAATGCTTGTACATATTACGTATAAACTTGTATAATTCATATATAATGCTTGTACATAGTATGAATAAACTTGTACATAGTGTGTATAATACTTATACATACCATGTACATAGTGTGTATATTTCTTATATATAGCATGTATAAACTTATACATAATGTGTATAATTGTTATTTATAGTGTCTAAAATATTTGTACATATCGTATTTAAATTTGTACATAATGTGTATAATACTTGTATATTGTATGTAAAACTTATACATAGTATTTATAATACTTATACATAGTGTGTAAAAACTTATACATAATACGTATAATGCTTGTACGTACCGTATATAAACTTGTACATAGTGTGAATATTATTTATAGAAAACATGTATAAACTTCTATATAGTATGCATAATGCTTGTATAAACTTATATGTAGTGTTTATAATACTTTTATATTGCGTGTATAATACTTGTATATTGCATGTACAATATTTATATATAGGTTTTATAAATTTGTACATAGTGTATATAAACTTTTTCAGAGTGTATAATACTTATGAATAATGTGTATAATGCTTGTATATAGCGTATATAAATATATATATAGTATGTATAATACTTGTATATTGTATTGAACGTAATGTAGAATGCTTGTATAAACTTATATATAATGTTTATATTTCATGTATACAATGTGAGCAATGCCCGTATATATCATGTATATAATGTGTATAATACTTGTACATAACGTGAATAAACTTATACATAATATATATAACGCTTATATATAGCATGTATAAACTTGTACATAACATGCATAATATTTGTATAAACTTATACATAGTGTGTATAATACTTATATATAGTATGTACAATACTTATACATAGCTTGTATAAACTTGCACATAATATGTAAAAATTATGTATATAATATTTATAAACTTATACATAGTATGTATAAGCCTTATACATAGTATGTATAAACTTGCACATAGTGTGTAAAAATTATATATATAGTATGTATAAACTTATACATGGTGTGTATAATCCTTATACATAGCATGTATAAACTTGTATATATTGTGCATAAATTTATTCATAGTTTGTATAATCCTTATACATAGCTTGTATAATCTTATATATAGCGTGTGTATAATGTTTGAATAAACTTGTATATAGTGTGTATAATGCTTGCAAATAGTGTCTATAATGTTTGTATAAACTTATACATTATGTGTATATTGCTTGTACATAGCATCTCTAATACTTGTATAAACTTATACATACTGTGTATATTGCTTGTACATAGCATGTATAAACTTGTACATAGTTTTTATTATGCTTATATATAGTGTTTACAAATATATATATAGTGTGTATAATGCTTGTACATGGCATGCATAAACTTGTATATAATGCATATATACTTGTATATTATGTGTATAAACTTATACATAGTGTGTATAATACTTATAGAAAGCATGTATAAACTTGTACATAGTGTGTAAAATACTTGTACATAACGTATATAAACTTATATAATTCACATATAATGCTTGTACATAGCATTTATAAACTTATACTAGTGTGTAAAATACTTATACATACCATGTACATAGTGTGTATAATGCTTATATATAGCGTTTATAAACTTATACATAATGTGTATAATTCTTATTTATAATATGTAAAATGCTTGTATAAACTTGTACATAGTATGTTTAGTACTTGTATATTGCTTGTAAAATTTATACATAGTGTTTATAATGCTTCTACATAATGTGTATAAACTTATACATAATATGTAAAATGCTTGTATATAGTGTGTATAAACTTGTACATAGTGTGTATAATACTTGTATAGAGCATGTAAAAACTTGTACATAGTGTGTAAAATGCTTGTAACTAATGTGTAGAAACTTTTATAATTCATGTATAATGCTTGTATATAGCATGTTTAAACTTATATATTTTGTGTATAATACTTATACATACCATATACATAGTGTGTATAATGTTTATATATAGCATGTATAAATATATATATATAGTGTGTATAATTCTTATTTATAGTGTGTAAAATGCTTGTATAATGTGTATAATACTTGTATATTACATGTAAAACTTATATATAATGTGTATATAACTTGTACATAGTGTTTATGTTATTTATAAATAGCGTGAATAAACTTCTACATAGTATGCATAATACTTGTATAAATTGATACGTAGTGTGTATATTACTTTTATATAGTGTGTATAATGCATGTATTTAGCATGTACAATGCTTATATATATCTTTATATAAACTTGTATATAATATATATAAACTTATTCAAAGTGTATAATACTTATGAATAGTATGTATAATTCTTGTTCATAGCGTGTTTAAATATATACATAATATGTATAATACTTGTATATTAAATTGAATATAGTATAAAATGATTATATAAACTTATATATTATATGTATAATTCATGTATACAGTGTGTACAATGCTCGTATATAGCGTGTAAATAGTGTGTATAATACTTGTATATAACATGTATAACTTTATATATAATGTGTATAATTCTTATACATAGCATGTATAAACTTGTACATAATATGTATAATATTTGTATAAACTTATACATAATGTGTATAATACTTATATATAGTATGTATAATGCTTGTACATAGAGTGTATAAACTTACACATAGTGTGTAAAAATTATGTATATAATATTTATAAACCTTTACATAGTAATGTATAAGCCTTATACATAGTAATGTATAGCCATATACATAGCATGTATGAACTTGCACATAGTATGGAAAAATGATGTATATAGTGTGTATAAACTTATACATAGTATGTATAATTATTATACATAGCCTATATAAACTTATAAATAATGAGCATAAATTTGCTCATAATTTGTATAATCCTTATATATAGCATGTATAAACTTGTACATAGTTTCTATAATACTTGTACATAGCGTGTGTATAATATTTGAATAAACTTATACATAGTGTGTATAATGCTTGTAAATAATATGTAAATTTTTGTACATAGATTGTATAAACTTGTACATAGTGTGAATAATATTTTTATAAACTTATATATTGTGTGTATAATACTTGTACATAACATATATAAAATTTGTATAAACTCATATATAGTGTGTATAATGCTTGTACATAGCACGTACAAACTTGTACATAATTTTTATAATACTTATATATAATGTTTACTAATATATACATAGTTTGTATAATGCTTGGTAATAACATGTATAAACTTGTATATAATGTGTATAATCCTATACATTGCAAGTATAAACTTATACATAGTGTGTATAATACTTGTACATAGCATGTACAAAATTGTACATAGTGTGTAAAAGGGTTGTACATAACGTATATAAACCTATATAATTCATGTATAATGCTTGTATATAGTAAGTATAAACTTGTATATAGTGTGTATAATACTTATACATAACATGTACATAGTGTATATAATACTTATATATAATATGTATAAACTTATACATAGTGTGTATAATTCTTATTTATAGTGTGTAAAATGCTCGTAAATATTTTGTATAAACATGTATATAATGTGTATAATACTTATATATTGCATGTCCAGCCATAAGGTAAATCCGCAGCTACTGTAAAACTTATACATATTATATATAAAACTTGTACATAGTATTTATAATGATTATACATAGTGTGTATAAACTTAAACTTAATATGTATAATGCTTGTATATAGCATTTATAAACTTGTACATAGTGTGTATATTATTTATAGATAGTGTGTATAAACTTCTACAAAGTATGTATAATGCTTGTATAAACTTATACATAGTATGTATAATACTTTTATATATCATGTATAATGCTTGCATATAATATATACAATACTTATATATAGCTTGTATAAACTTGTACATATTGTATATAAACTTTTTCAGAGTGTATAATACTGATAAATTGTGTGTATAATGCTTGTACATATTATATATAAATATGTATATAGTGTGTATAATACTTATATATAGCTTGTTTAAACTTGTACATAGTGTATATAAACTTATTCAGAGTGTATAATACTTATGAATAGCGGAATAATGCTTGTACGTAGTGTGCATAAATATGTAGATAGTGTGTATATTACTTGAATATTATATTGAACGTAGTGTAGAATACTTTTATAAACTTATATATAATGTGTATAATTTATATATACAGTGTGTTCAATGCTCGTATATAGTGTGTACATAGTGTGTATAATGCTTATACATAATGTGTATGAACTTAAACATAATATGTATAATATTTATACATAACATGTATAAACTTATACATAACAAACACAATATTGGTATAAACTTATACATAGTATTTATAAACCTTATACATAGCATGTATAAACTTGCACAGAGTGTGTAAAAATTATGTATAAATAATGCATAAACTTATATATGGTGTGTATAATCCTTATACATAACATGTACAAACTTATATATAATGTGCATAAACTTGTTCATAGTTTATATAATCCTTATACATAGCTTGTATAAATTTATACATAGTATGTATAAACTTGTACATAGCATGTGTATAATATTTGAATAAACTTATACATAGTGTGTATAATGCTTGTATACAGAATATATAAACTTGTATATAATATTTAAAATGCTTGTATAAACTTGAATATAGTGTGTATAATACTTGTACATAGCATCTATATTACTTGTATAAACTTGTACATAGTGTGTATAATATTTGTACATAGTATGTACAAATTTGTACATAGTTTTTATAAAGTTTATATATAGTATTTACAGACATATACATAGTATGTACAATGCTTATACATAGCATGTATAAACTTGTATATAGTATGTATAAACATGTATATTTCATGTATAAACTTGTACATAGTGTGTATAATACTTGTACATAGTATGTACAAACTTGTACATTATATGTAAAACACTTGTACATAGCATGTATAAACTTATATAATTTATGTATAATATTTTTACATAGTTTTTATAAATTTATATATAGTGTGTATAATACTTATACATATCATGTATATAGTATGCATAATGCTTATATATAGCATGTATAAACTTATACATAGTGTGTATAATTCTTATTTATAGTGTATAAAATGATTGTACATATCGTGTATAAACTTATATATGGTGTGTATAATACTTGTATATTGCATATAAAACTTATGCATAGTGTGTAAAAAACTTATACATAATATTTATAATGCTTATACATAGTGTGTATGAACTTATATATAACATGTACAATTGTTGTACATAGCATGCATAAACTTGTACATAACATGTATATTATTTATATATAGTATGTATAAACTTTTATATAGTATGTATAATACTTGTATAAAATTATACGTAGTGTTTATAATACTTTTATATAGCGTGTATAATGCATGCATATAGCGTGTATAATACTTATATATAACTTGTATAAACTTATACATAGTGTATATAAACTTATTCAGAGTATATTGTGTGTATATGCTTATGTATAGCATGTATAAACTTATATATAATATGCATAATTCTTATTTAAAGTGTGTTAAATGATTGTACATATTATGTATAAACTTATACATAGTGTGAATAAAACTTATACATAGTATTTATAATGCTTATACATAGATTGAACAAACTTACACATAATATGTATAATGCTTGTACATAGTGTGTATAAACTTATACATAGTGTGCATATTATTTATAGATAACGTGTATAAACTTCTATATAGTATGCATAATGCTTGTATAAACTTATACATAGAATGTATAATACTTTTATATAGCGTGTATAATACTTGTATATAGCATGTACAATACTTATATATAGCTTGTATAAACTTATATATATTATATATAAACTTATTCAGAGTGTATAATACTTATAAATAGTATGTGTAATGCTTGTACAAAGCATGTATACATATTTATATAGTGTGTATAATAATTATATATTGCATTGAACGTAGTGTAGAACACTTGTATAAATTTATATATAATGTATATAATTCATGTATGCAGTGTGTGCAATGCTCATATATAGCGTGTACATAGTATGTAAAATGCTTGAATATAACGTGTATAAACTTGTAAATAACATGTATAATATTTGTATAAACTTGTACATAGTGTGTATAACACTTGTACATAGCATATATAATACTTATACATAGCGTGTATAAACTTGTATATAGTGTGTAAAAATTATGTATATATCATTTATAAACTTATACATAATATGTATAAGCCTTATACATAGCATGTATAAACTTGCACATAGTATGTAAAAATAATGTATATAACCTGTATAAACTTATACATGATGTGTGTAATCTTTATACATAGTGTGTATATACTTGTACATAATGTGCATAAACCTATACATGGTTTGTATTATCCTTATACTTAGTGTGTATAAACTTGTACATAGACTGTATAATGCTTTTACATAGCATGTGTTTGATGTTTGAATAAACTTATACATAGTGTATAATGCTTGTAATTAATATGTATAATTATTGTACATATATTGTATAAACTTATACATAGTGTATATATTTCTTGTATAAATTTATACATAGTGTGTATAATACTTGTATATAGTATGTATAAATTTGTACATAGTGTGTATAATACTTAAATATAGAATTGAATGTAGTATAGAATGTTTGTATAAACTTACATATAATATGTATAATTTATGTATACAATGTGTGTAATGCTCGTATATAGTGTATACATAGTGTGTATAATGCTTTTACATAACATGTATAAACTTATACATAATGTGTATAACGCTTATACATAACATGTATAAACTTGTACATAACGTGGACAATATTTGTGTAAACTTGTACATAGCGTATAATACTTGTACATTGCATGTATAATGCTTGTACATAGTGTGTATAAACTTGCATATAGTATGTAAAAGTTATATAAATAGCATTTATAAACTTATACATAGTATTTATAAGCCTTATATATAGCCTGTATAAACCTGCACATAGTTTATAAATATTATATATTTAGTATATATAAACTTATATATGGTGTGTATAATCCTTATACATAGCATGTATAAACTTATACATAATGTGCATAAACTTATTCATAGTTTGTTTAATCTTTATACATAACATGTATATACTTGTACATAGTGTGTGTATAACATTTGAATAAACTTGTACATAGTGTGTATAATGCTTGTAAATAGTATGTATAATGCTTGTACATAGAATATTTAAATTTATACATAATGTGTATAATGCTTGTATAAACTTGTATATAATGGATATAGTACTTTTACATAGCATCTATAATAATTTTATAAACTTAAACATAGTGTATATAATTTTTATACATATCATGTAGAAACTTGTACATAGTTTTTATAATTCTTGTGTATAATGTTCATAAATATATACATAATGTGTATAATGCTTGTACATAGCATATATAAAAGTATATATAGCTTGTATAAACTTATAAATTGCGTGTATAAACTTGTACATAGTGTGTATAATACTTGTACATAATATGTATAAACTTGTACATAGTGTGTATAAACTTGTAGAATTCATATATAATGCTTGTACATAGCATGTATAAACTTGTACATAGCGCATAATACACTTATACATACCATATATATAATGTGTATAAGGCTAATACATAGCGTGTATAAACTTATAAATAGTGTGTATAATTCTTATTTACGGTGTATAAAATGCTTGTAGATATCGTATATAAACTTGAACATAGTGTGTATAATACTTATATATTACATGTGAAACTTATACATAGTATGTATAAAATTTGTACATAGTATTTATAATGCTTATACATAATATGTACAAATGTATACATAATATATATAATACTTGTACGGAGCGTGTATAAACTTATACATAGTATGTATATTATTTATAGATAGCATGTATAAACTTTTACATAGTATGCTTAATGCTTGATAAACTTATACAAAGTGAATATAATAAATTTATATATCGTGTATAATGCTTTTATATAACATGTATAATGCTTATATATAGCTTGTATAAACTTGTAAATAGTATATATAAACTTATTTAGAGTGTATAATACCTATGAATTATATGTATAATGTTTGTACATAGCATGTATAAATATGTAGATAATATGTATAATACTTGTATATAGCATTAAATATAGTGTAGATTGATTGTATTAAACTTATATATAATGTGTATAATTCATATAAACAATGAGTGCAATGCATGAATATAGCATGTACATAATGTGTATAATGATTATACATAACGCGTATAAACTTATATATAATGTGTATAATGCTTATACATAGCATGTATAAATTTGTACATAACATGTACAATATTTATATAAATTTGTATATAGTGTGTATAATATTTTTACATAGCATATATAATGCTTGTACATAGTGTTTATGAACTTGCACATAGTATGTAAAACTTATGTATTTAGCATTTATAAATATATACATAGTATGTATAAGCCTTATACATAACATGTATAAACTTGCACCTAGTATGTAAAAATTTTAATATAGCATGTTTAAACATATACATGATGTGTATAATCCTTATACATAGCGTGTATAAACTTGTATATAATATGCATAAACTTATTCATAGTTTATAAAATTCTTATACATAGCATGTATAAATTTGTACATAGTATGTATAATGCTTGTTCATATCGTGTGTATAATGTTTGAATAAAGTTGTATATAGAATGTATAATGCTTGTACATAAAATATATAAACTTGTACATAGTGTGTATAATGACTTTATAAACTTATACATTATGCGTATAACGCTTATTCTTAACATATATAATACTTATATTATCTTGTACATAGTGTGTGTAATGCTTGTACATAGCATGTATAAACTTATATTTTGTGTGTGTAATGCTTGTACATAGCATGTATAAACTTATATATATAGTGTGTATAATACTTATACGTAGCATATACAAACTTGTACATAGTGTGTAAAATAATTGTACGTAGCATGTATAAACTTGAATAGTTCTTGTATAATACTTGTACATAGCATATATAAACTTATACATAATATATATAATATTTATACATACCATGTACATAGTGTGTATAATATTTATATATAGCATGTATAAACTTATATATAGTCTGTATAATTCTTATGTATAGTGCGTAAAATACTTGTAGATATCATGTATAATACTTGTATATTGCATGTAAAACTTGTACAAAGTGTGTATAAAACTTTTATATAGTATTTATAGTACTTATATAAAGTGTGTACAAACTTATACATAATATGTATAATGCTTGTACATAGCGTGTATAAACATGTACATAGTTTGTATAATATTTATAGATAGTGTATATAAACTTCTACATAGTATGCATAATGCTTATATAAACTTATATGTAGTATATATAATACTTTTATATAGCTTGTATAATGCTTGTATATAACATATACAATGCTTATCTATAGCTTGTATAAACTTATACATAGTATATATATACTTATTCAGAGTGTATAATACTTATGAATAGTTAGTATAATGCTTGTACATAGCGTGTTTAAATATGTACATAATGTGTATAATACTTGTATATAGAATTATACATAGTGTAAAATAATTGTATAAACTTATATATAATGTGTATAATTTATGTATACAGTGTGTGCAATGCTCCTATATAGCTTGTACATAGTGTGTATAATACTTGTACATAACGTGTATAAACTTATACATAATGTGTAAATTACTTATACATAGAATCTAAAAACTTGTATCTAACATGTACAAAGTTTGTATAAACTTATATATAGTATGTATAATACTTATACATAGCATGTATAATACTTATACATAGCGTGTATAAACTTACACATATTGTGTAAAAATTATGTATATAGCATTTATAAACTTATACATAATATGTATAAGCCTTATATATAGCATGTATAAACTTGCATATGGTATGTGAAAATGATGTATATAGTGTATATAAACTTATATATGGTGTGTATAATTCTTATACATAGCCTGTATAAACATAAAAATAATGTGCATAAACTAACTCATAGTTTGTATAATCCTTAAACATAGCGTGTGCGTAATAATTGAATAAACTTGTACATAGTATGTATAATGCTTGTAAATAGTGTATCTAATGCTTGTACATAGTTTGTATAATGCTTGTATAAACTTATACATTATGAGTATAATGATTATATATAGCATCTGTAATACTTGTATAAACTTGTACATAGTGTGTATAATGCTTGTATATAGCATGTATAAATTTGTACAAAGTTTTTATAATACTTATATATAATGTTTACAAATATATACGTAGTGTGTATAATGCTTCTACATAGCATGTATATACTTGTATATAGTGCGCATATACTTATATATTATGTGTATAAACTTATACAAAGTGTGTATAATGCTTGTAGAAAGCATGTACAAACTTGTACATATTATGTAAATTACTTGTACATAGCATATATAAAGTTATATAATTCATATATAATGCTTGTATATAGCATGTATAAACTTATACATAGTGTGTATAATACTTATACATACCATGTACATAGTGTATATAATGTATATATATAGTGTGTATAAACTTATACATAATGTGTATAATTCTTATTTATAGTGTGTAAAATGCTTGTATATATCATGTATAAACTTGTACATAGTGTGTTTAATACTTGTATATTGCATGTAAAACTTATACATAGTGTGTATAAAACTTGTATATAGTATTTATAATGCTTATACATAATGGGTATAAACTTTTACATAATATGTATAATGCTTGTACATAATATGTATAAACTTGTACATAGTGTGTATATTATTTATAGATAGCGTGTAGAAACTTCTACATAGTATGCATAATACTTGTATAAACTTATACGAAATGTGTATATAACTTTCATATAGCGTGTATAATGCTTGTATATTATATATACAATATTTATATATAGTTTGTATAAACTTGTACATAGTGTATATAAACTTATTCAGAGTGTATAATACTTATGAATAGTGTATATAATATATGTATATAGTGTATAGAAATATGTACATAGTATTTATAATACTTGTATATAGCATTGAACGAAGTGTAGAATGTTTGCATAAACTTATATATAATGTGTATAGTTCATGTATATAGTGTGTGCAAAGCTCGTATAAAGTGTGTACATAGTATATATAATGCTTATGTATAAGACTAGAGACTGTTGATACATTTCAATCACCATTTAGATTAAATTTTAACAATGAATTTCATATAATTATTTACATTTCTTGTCTTTTTCTTCTTCACTTTTTGTTGCTGTCAAAAAGGGGGAGAAATTATTAGTTTGTGTATGTTTGTGTTAGTTTGTGTATGTTTGTGTTTTCTCTTTTTAGTTGTTCTGTTTGCAAGTTTGTGTAGTTTGTGTTAAAATTTTTGAAAAAACAAAATTTTGTTCGTTAAATATTGTTCTTTAATGCCTCCTTATTTTAATGTACTCATAAATTCAGGGGGAGTTTAGGAGATAAAAGATGTGTTTTAACTTGAAACCATACTAATAATAATTGTTTTGCCATCATCAAAAAGGGGAGATTGTTTGAATAGTTGCTATTTGAATGAGTTATATTTATGCAACTTATGTAGTTTTGATGATTCCAAACATTATTGTTCAAATGTATAGTTATCTCCTAACAATTTCAGAAGATTTGCACTTGCTCTTGTGTGTACTAACATTTCAGGAAAATCAGACTCCAGACTACGAAAAGTTCAATTCAAATTCAACATGAGATATTTTGTTTAATTGATGTTTGTCTTTTCTTTGAATTAATTTTGAAAGGGAGTGATTGTAATTGAGTGAATAAAATCTCACACACACAAATAAGGAGATCTTGAAATTCTATACTGATCGTACAGGACGATATTTTATCGTACTGGACGATCTGTCAGTTATCTCCTATAGAGCACTTGGAACGAATAGGAACTTGCTTTGAAAAATTTTCTAAGTCCTATTCGTCCAGGACGAAATTTATTATCGTACCAGGCGATGGGTTCTCTGTAAAATTTTCGTCCAGACGAATTTTACCATCGTACGAGGCGACGAGTCCTCTGGAAAATTTTCGTCCAGACGAAAATAAATATCGTACAGGACGATCAGCTCTCTGGAAATTTTTCGTCCAGACGAAAACAAATTATCGTCCGCGGCGATTGGTTCTCTGGAAAATTTTCGTCCAGACGAAATAAATAATCGTCCAGGACGATCGGCTCTCTGGAAAATTTTCGTCCAGACGATCACATTTTCGTTCAAACGATAAACCGACTTAGAACAGTTTTCAGCAGTTTCTAGAACCGACCTTGTAATAACCGTTCGTACTGGACGAACCAAGTTCGTACAGGACGATCAGCTGTACGAAGTCAGTTCGTACACATATACAAATTGGGTCGTTTCAGATCGTTTAAGTAAAATCGTCCAGGACGATCCAGAATCGTACAGGACGATCCACTGCGTACAGAATTGAAAATTTGCAGTTTTTGGGCGGTTTCACTTGTCTTTTATATAAATAGTCCAAATTAGACTGCCACCCAATCTTTTTGTCATTTGATCTTCGTGCCTCTTGAGAGAATAGCCAAGAAGAGAGTGGAAGAGAGCATTCAAAGGAGGATTCCTACCACTGGAGCGAGAAGGCTTCACTTGGATTGCTAAGGTAAGAGTCTCTACTTGTGGAATTGGATTTCTTCACTCTTTTTCTTTCTTCCTTCTAGATTCTTGTGAGAAGATCATTCAAGAAGGTCCGGTTCTCTGCCGACACTTGGAGAGTGTGAACAGACGAGGGTTCTCTGCCCACACTAGGAGAGTGTGAAAGGAAGAAGGTTCTCTGCCTACACTTGGAGAGTGTAAACAGCCGTAGGGTTCTCTGCCCACACTAGGAGAGTGTGAAAGGACGAAGGTTCTCTGCCTACACTTGGAGAGTGTAAACAGCCGTAGGGTTCTCTGCCCACACTAGGAGAGTGTGAAAGGACGACGGTTCTCTGCCGCACCGGGTAGTGGTGAAAAGAGTGTTTTGTACAGGCTTCTCCGCCTTGCTGTGGGTGCTAAAGGAGAGTCACTTTGTGGTATTAGTGCAATACTCAGAGGGTGCCTCTGAGGAGTGGATGTAGGTCTGGTTATAGACCGAACCACTATAAATCTGGTGTCATTTACTTTATAGCTTTTACGTTTCCGCACTTTAAATTTCAGTTTTAACAACTCTGTGGTTGAAAAACATTTTTCTACTAACTTTAAAAGAAAATTTTATTTCGGTTCAACTTTATTATTAAGAGGGTTTAAAATTTTAAAAACTACCAATTCACCCCCCTCTTGGTAGCCTTGGGACACTTACTTAGGCTTAACAACCTAATTACTGGACTCAACAAGTGGTATCAGAGCAGAGTTTCAAAATCATAAGTTTGAACTACTTTTTGATTAACGTAGATGGCTACATTTGGAAACCGAAACACACCTGAGGGTTACTCTATCACTAGACCTCCACTGTTTGATAATATTCCTTTTGATTTTTGGAAAACACGCATGTCTACTTTCTTACAGTCACTTGATTATCGCATGTGGATGCTAGTCCAGGAAGGTTACACAAAACCAACTAGATTAGTTGATGGAATTAGGGTAGATACACCCTATACAGATTGGACTATAGAAGAACGTGACTTAGCACAATTAAATGCGAAATGTTTAAATAGTTTCTTTTGTGCTTTAAAATCTGAAGACTACATGCGAGTTTCCACTTGTAAAAGCGGAAAAGACATATGGGATAGACTTTGTATTACTTATGAAGGGACAAATGAGGTTAAGCAATCAAGACTCAATATCTTGTTACATGACTACGAGTTATTTCGCATGAAACCTAATGAATCTATATCTGACATGTACACAAGATTCACTCAAATTGTAACCTCTTTGCATGCACTTGGTAGGGAATTAACTAATGCTGAAATGGTTAATAAGATTCTTCGTTGTTTACCTACTGCATACGATGCTAAAATTACTGCAATTACAGAGTCAAAAGATCTGAACATTTATTCTATTGACAATCTTCTTGGTTCACTCATTGCTTACGAGCAAGGAGTAAGTCAAAGAAAGATTGATGCAGGTGAACCAAGAAAGGACAAGAATCTTGCATTAAATGTGGAAGAGTCAGAAAGTGAACACTCACAACCTGAGGATGAAGACGATATAGCACTGATGACTAGACAATTCAGAAGCTTTTTAAAGAGGAAGCAGAAGAGACGCCAGCAATGGAATAGAGGTAAGTATAACAAAAATGGCAGGGTTTCTAATGAAGTGATTTGTTATGAATGCAGGAAACCAGGTCATATAAAAACTGATTGTCCAAAACTTAAAGCCACTCCTAGCAAGGAGAAGGTAGAGGAGAAACCAATGGTAAAAAAGGGCAAGAAGAAGTTTCAAAAGGCTTTTTGGGCGGACTCAGCTTCAGACTCATCTGAGACTGAAAACGAAGAAGAAGTCACCAACCTTTGCTTGATGGCAGATAAAGCTGAACAATCAGATCAAGAAGAGGTATGTGATTTAACCTATGATGAACTGTTTGAAGTTTCTGAACACATGCATGATGCATATAGGAAAACTAAAAAGATGCATTCTAGTTTAGTTTTAGAATTGGAAGAGCTTAATAAGGAACACGAAATCCTTAGAAAAGATCATGCTTTAATTGATAGCAACCACATGAAATTACTTGATGAATATGATGACTTGAATAAAAATTTCGAAAATTTAAAATCATCCTATGCTGAACTTGAAAAAGAATTTAAGAAATTTAAGGATGAATCTGAGCACAAGACATATAGAATCAATTATACAAATCGAATCTTGGAGGATATGAATTCATTTTACAAACTTACTATAAGAGCTCTCGAGGATAATAGGAACCCCCCTAAACTTGAAGATTTTACAAATCCTAAATATTATCCTAAATTCATGAAATCCCTTAGAAGACAATCATATGAAAGAAAACATAGGAATATTTTTCCTAATGTTAAATGTAACAATTGTGGATTTTTGGGACATATATCTCACACCTGCACTTTAAAGATGAAACCTAATTTGGTGTGGAGAACTAAGATGCATAAACCTAGACATATCACACATGCATCTGATTATAAATTTCATAAAGGTGAACCCAAACTAGTTTGGGTTCCCAGGTCTAACATTTGAGAATTTTGCAGGTATACTCTCACACAAGACCTCGTGAGAGTATATGGTACCTGGACAGCGGATGTTCTAAGCACATGACTGGAGATACTGCTCAATTCATAACGCTGGAAGCCAGGAGTGGAGGCAAGGTTACACTTGGAGATAATACCACAAAGAAGGTGGTTGGATCAGGTATGATTGGAAATTTGAAAAACTTTTTCATAGATAATGTTTTATTAGTTGAAGGCTTAAAACATAATTTGCTTAGCATAAGTCAGCTATGTGATAAGGGCTATAATGTAAAATTTTTACCTACTAGCTGCATAATTAGCCTAAATGGGAAAATTGTTTTAAATGGAAAAAGGGTGAACAATGTCTACATGCTAGATTTAAATTGTATTCAATCTCCTACTGCTTTTTGTTTGAAAACTGTTTCTGATGAATCATGGCTTTGGCATAGGAGACTTTGTCATTCTAGTATGAAAAATCTTAGAAGAATTACCCAAAAGAATTTGGTTAGAGGAATACCTAAACTAGACTTTACTAAGGACCACTTATGTGATGCATGTCAATTAGGAAAACAAGTGAAGTCCTCTTTTAAGTCCAATAAAGATCTTAGGACCAGTAAACCTTTAGAAATTCTTCACATGGATCTTTTTGGACCTGTAAGCACGGTTAGTCTAGGAGGAAAGGTATATGGATTTGTAATAGTAGATGATTTTTCAAGATTCACCTGGGTTAAATTTCTTTTTCAAAAGAGTGAATCATTTGAGGAATTCAGAAATTTTTCAACTTGGATACAAAGAAAACTAGGATGTGAAATAATTTCTATACAAAGTGATCATGGAGGAGAATTTGAAAATGAAAGATTTGAAGATTTCTGTAAAGAAAAGGGGATTGATCACAATTTTTCTGCACCTAGAACTCCTCAACAAAATGGAGTAGTTGAAAGAAAGAACAGAACATTAATAGAAGCCGCCCGAGCAATGTTAGCAGAATACTCTCTTCCTAGATATTTTTGGGCTGAGGCGGTTAGCACTGCATGCTATGTTCTGAATAGGGTAAATGTGAGATCAAATTTGAATAAAACACCCTATGAATTGGTAAAAGGTAGAACACCAAATTTGTCTCATTTACATGTATTTGGTTGCAAGGTGTTCATACATAATAATGGAAAATCTGCCTTAGGAAAATTTGATCCAAAATCAGATGAAGGAATTTTTGTTGGATATTCAAGTGTTGGAAAATCTTATAGAGTATTCAACAAAAGAACTTTAGTCATTGAAGAAACCACACATGTTGTTTTTGATGAAAATGGAAACATAGAAGAGCCAAAAGTTGTTGAAGAAGAAATTGAAGAAAACTCCCAAAAGATTGATAGATTAAATTTGGAAGAAAATGTGGAAGAAATTATAGAAAGAGAAGACCCTTTGCCTAGAGATTTGAGATTCTCTAAAAATCACCCAAAAGAATTAATTATAGGTGAACCAAGTGAGGGTGTTAGAACTAGGCGTGGATTAAACAAGGAAGTCAATCATTCAGCTTTTATTTCAACTATTGAACCCACTAACATTGATCAAGCACTTTCAGATGAATTTTGGATATTGGCCATGCAAGAAGAGTTAAATCAATTTGTAAGAAATAAAGTTTGGGAACTAACTACAAGGCCAAAAGATCAAAGTGTTGTTGGAACCAAGTGGGTGTTCAAAAATAAAATGAATGACTCAGAAGTAGTTATTAGAAATAAGGCTAGATTAGTAGCTAAGGGGTATAATCAAATTGAAGGAATTGATTTTGAGGAAACTTTTGCCCCTGTAGCTAGACTTGAAGCAATTAGGGTTTTACTAGCCTTTGCCTGTTTTAAAGGTTTTAAATTGTTTCAAATGGATGTTAAAAGTGCCTTTTTAAATGGAGTAATTGAAGAAGATGTTTTTGTAGAACAACCTCCAGGTTTTGAAAATTCTAAATTTCTAAATCATGTTTTCAAATTAAAAAAGGCATTATATGGATTGAAACAGGCACCTAGGGCTTGGTATGAGAGGTTAAGCACCTTCCTACTTGAAAGATCTTTTGAAAAAGGAAATGTGGATACAACTCTCTTTTTAAGAAAAATTGGAAAGGATATACTTATTGTTCAAATTTATGTGGATGACATCATCTTTGGATCTTCAAATAAACATCTTTGTGATGATTTTTCTAAAACAATGAGTAATGAATTCGAAATGAGTCTAATGGGAGATTTAAATTACTTTCTAGGATTTAGCATTAAGCAACTTGAGGAAGGTACTTTTTTTAGTCAAAACAAATACATTAAGGACATCCTCAAAAAATATGAAATGGACAATGCTAAACCTGTTAGTACACCAATGAGTTCTTCAGTTCAGTTGGATAAGGACCTTAAGGGAAAATCTGTTGATCAAAAGAAATTTAGAGGGATAATTGGATCTTTACTTTACTTGACTGCTAGCCGACCAGATATTATGTTTAGTGTTTGCCTATGTGCTAGATTTCAATCAGATCCAAAAGAATCACATTTGACAGCAGTAAAAAGGATTTTAAGATATCTACTAGGAACTCAAAACTTAGGAATTTGGTATCCTAAGTTTAGCTCTTCATTTGAAATTATTGGTTACTCAGATTCTGACTTTGCAGGCTGTAGAGTGGATAGGAAAAGCACTTCTGGAACATGTCAATTCATTGGAAATTCATTAGTTTCATGGTCTAGTAGAAAACAAAATTCAGTGGCACTATCTACTGCAGAAGCAGAATACATTGCATTAGGAAGTTGTGTGGCACAAGTACTTTGGTTAAAACAACAGTTGATTGACTTAGGATTAACTATAGGCACTATTCCAATTTATTGTGACAATACTAGTGCTATTTGTATTTCAAAAAATCCTATTCAACATTCTAGAACCAAACACATCGATATAAGACATCATTTCATAAGGGATCACGTATCCAAAGGAGAAATTGAACTCATACATGTTTCAACTGAAAATCAACTTGCAGACATTTTTACAAAACCTTTAGCCTTTGATACCTTCAGTACTTTAAGAACAAGGCTTGGTGTTATTGATTTGAATGCTTAACTAAAATGTCTTTGCAACATTGATACTTGTTATGTTTTGTTTTTTTGAAATTTTATGAATTTTGTGTTTTTAATGAATTGTTTTTGGATTTATGGTTTTGTTTTATGTTTTCTGTGTTTCTGATTGTTTTTGTTGATTTTGTTAATTTAAAAATTTAAATTTTTTGGAGGAAATCGTCCAGGACGATTTATTTTCGTACGGGACGATGTGTAAAGGAACAGTTTGCGAAAATTTAAACCGTTTAAGAGCAGTTTTTTATTGGATCGTCTGTACGATCTGTGATCGTCCAGGACGAATTTTTTTCTCTCAAACGTCGGAACGATTGAATGCAGCGGTTGAGTGGATAAGACAGTTTTTAATACGAACTTCGTCTGTACGAAATTTTAGTTCGTCCAGACGAACATGTGTCGATTCATTGTAGGGGACGGTTTTCAAGAGTCATTAAAACGAAATACTTTTCGATCGTCTGTACGAAATTTTTTCGTCTGTACGATTGGTCAAGTCAAAAAGCCTGTACGAAGGGACGCATCGTAAGTTGTGTTGAATACGAAAAGCCGTTACATTTTGGACGAATTGGATCGTCTGTACGAACTTTCTTCGTCCAGACGAATTATTATGTTTCGTCCAGGACGAATATTTTCGTCCAGGACGAAAGTATCATTTTCCTTTAAATATGAAGGCTTTTCAAACTTGACAATCACACTTTCAAATTTCTTTTTCAATCCCTTTTAACATCAAATCAACAATGGCCTCCTCTAGCAAAAGACAAAAGGTTTTGGTGAAGAAACCAAACAGGAATGCCCCAGACAACTTTCTTTCCAAGGCAAATGAGGAATCTTTTCCTCGTTTTGCCTCCGCAAAAATCACTCCGTCTCGCATTCTTATCCCAACAGAGTTGAAATTTCGGGTAATGCACCTCTTCGCCTCAACCCAATTTCAGTTCATTCTTTCTCTCGTCCACTTCTACAATAAACAAACCTACCATTACTTTCTAGCCAACATGAGTTTCAATTCTGACCACTCTATCATTAGTTCTTTTGTTTTTAAGAAAAAAGTTGAGATCACCAAGCACGATCTTGGTACTTTTTTAAAGTTAAGAACTGAGGGATATAGAGCCCACACCCTAATGTCAGAAACCTCCTTCAAATGGTTTGAAATCAATAGGGTAATTAGAAAAAAATGCGATTGACAATCATGTTGCTAGAGTCTCATGTATGACCCAAGATGCCCGAATCATCCAGCACATCCTTAGATCCTCAATTATTCCTAAAGCTGGTGATAGGATTAACATTACTCCTCTCCTTTCTTGTCTAACTTTTTTAATCATGTTAAGACATCCTATTGATGAAGCCCAACTCATCATAGATCATATCTATGGGCTTTCAGAAATAGGACATGCTGATCAGAAGAGGAAGAAGAACATTTCATTAGGGCACTTAATTACTTATATTTTGGAGAAGAAGTACAATATAGTGCATCCTGATGAGGAATATGAAGAGCCAGTTTACTATAACAACACATCATTCAGACTGCTCTTCAAGGAAGAGAAAGAAAAAGGGGAAGCACATGACAGTGCTTCAGAAGAAGAAGAAGAAGAAGGAGTGCAAGCTTCTGCTTCTCAATCAGATTACCAAAATCTGATTGAGAGATTTGATAGACTAGAGACTCACATTGATCAAAGGTTTGATCAATTTGATGCTCAACTTACTCAGCAGCAACATGACATTGGTAACATTAAAGATGAAGTTCATGAAATTAATACCAATGTAATGTTGATGGCCTCCTACTTCAACCTCTTTGGCGGCATACCTCCTCCTCCTCCAGAACAGTAAAAATTTTTTTTTTGTTTGTTGTTGTGTGTCTGTTGTATTTTTTGTTTTGTTGTTTTGTTTTTATCTTATATGTGTTATTGTGATTATTTTTATGTTTTTAAGTTCAATGTTTATGTAATCTTTTCTTTTCAATGAAAGTTTGTTTTTGTTAGATTTGTTTTGAAATGTGGCTAATATTTATGAATTTCATTAGTATTTTTTAATCTACATAGTGCTTAAATTCGATTGTAATTTGAGATTATCTATATTAGAAAATCTAGACTTTCTAAATTTATAATTTGTTTATAACTTGTTGTACTTAGAACTTTTAAATTCATGTCTATTCATTTAGACTACATAAAAGTTAATATTATTATTACAATTTTGATGTTTTCTTAGTTTGTATTTCTATGCTCAAAGGATATTTATGCACTTAGAAAAATTTGAAATTTTAGATTATAGATTTTGGAAAGAATTGGTCAAATTACTCTTGAACAGTGTACAAATGTACAAAAATCAAAAGGGATTCACAAAAATTTGTAAAATGGAAAAGAGGCACAAAATAAGCCCAACCAAAGAAAAATGCACAAAAATGTGCTACAAAACTTTGAAAAGATGTGCAAAGCACCACTTGAGGTAATTCTCTTCTTTCCAAATTCGTTCAATCTCTTAATTCAAGTTGATCTAATGTTCATTCATATTCTCTTGAACTTTGAAATATAGAATTTTTTTTACATCTGACTTGTAATGATTTTCAATAATCAAAATGTCTAAATTGAATCATGTCTTTGAAAAATTCTTCTTACTTACAATGTTATATCATTTCATAAATTTTATGAATTTCTATGATTGACCTAATATCTTTAGTTTAAAATTGCATACCCTATGTCAATCACCATTTAGATTAAATTTTAACAATGAATTTCATATAATTATTTACATTTCTTGTCTTTTTCTTCTTCACTTTTTGTTGCTGTCAAAAAGGGGGAGAAATTATTAGTTTGTGTATGTTTGTGTTAGTTTGTGTATGTTTGTGTTTTCTCTTTTTAGTTGTTCTGTTTGCAAGTTTGTGTAGTTTGTGTTAAAATTTTTGAAAAAACAAAAATTTTGTTCGTTAAATATTGTTCTTTAATGCCTCCTTATTTTAATGTACTCATAAATTCAGGGGGAGTTTAGGAGATAAAAGATGTGTTTTAACTTGAAACCATACTAATAATAATTGTTTTGCCATCATCAAAAAGGGGGAGATTGTTTGAATAGTTGCTATTTGAATGAGTTATATTTATGCAACTTATGTAGTTTTGATGATTCCAAACATTATTGTTCAAATGTATAGTTATCTCCTAACAATTTCAGAAGATTTGCACTTGCTCTTGTGTGTACTAACATTTCAGGAAAATCAGACTCCAGACTACGAAAAGTTCAATTCAAATTCAACATGAGATATTTTGTTTAATTGATGTTTGTCTTTTCTTTGAATTAATTTTGAAAGGGAGTGATTGTAATTGAGTGAATAAAATCTCACACACACAAATAAGGAGATCTTGAAATTCTATACTGATCGTACAGGACGATATTTTATCGTACTGGACGATCTGTCAGTTATCTCCTATAGAGCACTTGGAACGAATAGGAACTTGCTTTGAAAAATTTTCTAAGTCCTATTCGTCCAGGACGAAATTTATTATCGTACCAGGCGATGGGTTCTCTGTAAAATTTTCGTCCAGACGAATTTTACCATCGTACGAGGCGACGAGTCCTCTGGAAAATTTTCGTCCAGACGAAAATAAATATCGTACAGGACGATCAGCTCTCTGGAAATTTTTCGTCCAGACGAAAACAAATTATCATCCGCGGCGATTGGTTCTCTGGAAAATTTTCGTCCAGACGAAATAAATAATCGTCCAGGACGATCGGCTCTCTGGAAAATTTTCGTCCAGACGATCACATTTTCGTTCAAACGATAAACCGACTTAGAACAGTTTTCAGCAGTTTCTAGAACCGACCTTGTAATAACCGTTCGTACTGGACGAACCAAGTTCGTACAGGACGATCAGCTGTACGAAGTCAGTTCGTACACATATACAAATTGGGTCGTTTCAGATCGTTTAAGTAAAATCGTCCAGGACGATCCAGAATCGTACAGGACGATCCACTGCGTACAGAATTGAAAATTTGCAGTTTTTGGGCGGTTTCACTTGTCTTTTATATAAATAGTCCAAATTAGACTGCCACCCAATCTTTTTGTCATTTGATCTTCGTGCCTCTTGAGAGAATAGCCAAGAAGAGAGTGGAAGAGAGCATTCAAAGGAGGATTCCTACCACTGGAGCGAGAAGGCTTCACTTGGATTGCTAAGGTAAGAGTCTCTACTTGTGGAATTGGATTTCTTCACTCTTTTTCTTTCTTCCTTCTAGATTCTTGTGAGAAGATCATTCAAGAAGGTCCGGTTCTCTGCCGACACTTGGAGAGTGTGAACAGACGAGGGTTCTCTGCCCACACTAGGAGAGTGTGAAAGGAAGAAGGTTCTCTGCCTACACTTGGAGAGTGTAAACAGCCGTAGGGTTCTCTGCCCACACTAGGAGAGTGTGAAAGGACGAAGGTTCTCTGCCTACACTTGGAGAGTGTAAACAGCCGTAGGGTTCTCTGCCCACACTAGGAGAGTGTGAAAGGACGACGGTTCTCTGCCGCACCGGGTAGTGGTGAAAAGAGTGTTTTGTACAGGCTTCTCCGCCTTGCTGTGGGTGCTAAAGGAGAGTCACTTTGTGGTATTAGTGCAATACTCAGAGGGTGCCTCTGAGGAGTGGATGTAGGTCTGGTTATAGACCGAACCACTATAAATCTGGTGTCATTTACTTTATAGCTTTTACGTTTCCGCACTTTAAATTTTAGTTTTAACAACTCTGTGGTTGAAAAACATTTTTCTACTAACTTTAAAAGAAAATTTTATTTCGGTTCAACTTTATTATTAAAAGGGTTTAAAATTTTAAAAACTACCAATTCACCCCCCTCTTGGTAGCCTTGGGACACTTACTTAGGCTTAACAACCTAATTACTGGACTCAACATAGTGCGCATATACTTATATATTATGTGTATAAACTTATACAAAGTGTGTATAATACTTGTAGAAAGCATGTACAAACTTGTACATATTGTGTAAATTATTTGTACATAGCATATATAAAGTTATATAATTTATATATAATGCTTGTATATAGCATGTATAAACTTATGCATAGTGTGTATAATACTTATACATACCATGTACATAGTATATATAATGTATATATATAGCGTGTATAAAATTATACATAATGTGTATAATTCTTATTTATAGTGTGTAAAATGTTTGTATATATCATGTATAAACTTGTATATAGTGTGTATAATACTTGTATATTGCATGTAAAACTTATACATAGTGTGTATAAAACTTGTATATAGTATTTATAATGCTTATACATAATGGGTACAAACTTTTACATAATATGTATAATGTTTGTACATAATGTGTATAAACTTGTACATAGTGTGTATATTATTTATAGATAGCGTGTAGAAACTTCTACATAGTATGCATAATACTTATATAAACTTATACGTAATGTATATAAAACTTTTATATAGCGTGTATAATGCTTGTATATTACATATACAATATTTATATATAGTTTGTATAAATTTGTACATAGTATATATAAACTTATTCAGAGTGTATAATACTTATGAATTGTGTATATAATATAAGTATATAGTGTATAGAAATATGTACATAGTATTTATAATACTTGTATATAGCATTGAACGAAGTGAAGAATGCTTGCATAAACTTATATATAATGTGTATAGTTCATGTATATAGTGTGTGTAAAGCTCGTATATAGTGTGTACATAGTATATATAATGCTTATACATAGCATGTATAACCTTGTACATAACATGTACAATATTTATATAAACTTGTACATATTGTCTATAAAACTTGTACATATCATGTATAATTCTTGTACATAACATGCATAAACTTGCACTTTGTTTTTAAAAATTATGTATATAACGTTTATAAACTTATACATAATATGTATATGCCTTATACATAGCTTGTATAAACTTGCACATAGTATGTAAAAAAAATGTATAGAGCATTTATAAACTTATACATGGTGTGTATAAATTTGTACATAATGTGCATTTTTTTTTTCATAGTCTGTATAATCCTTATACATAGCTTGTGTAAACTTGTACAAAGTCTATATAATAGTAGTACATAGCATGTGCATAATATTTAAATAAACTTATATATAGCGTGTGTAATGCCTGTAAATTATGTGTATAATACTTGTACATATAATGTATAAAATTAAACATAGTGTGTATAATAGTTTTACATAACATCTATAATACTTGTATAAACTTATACATAATATGATAATGCTTGTACATAGCATGTATAAACTTGAACTTAGTTTTTATAATATTTATATACAGTGTTTAAAAATATATACATAGTGTGTAAAATACTTGAATATAGCATGTATATACTTGTATATAGTATGTATAAACTTATACATTGCGGGTATAAACTTATGCATAGTGTGTATAATACTTATACATAGTGTATATAACTCTTATTTATAGTGTATAAAATGCTTGTACATATCGTGTATAAACTTCTATATAGTGTGTATAATACTTATATATTGTATGTAAAACTTATACATAGTATGTATAAAACTTATACATAATATTTATAATACATAAACATAGTGTGTACAAACTTATACATAATATGTATAATGCTTATACATAGTGTGTATAAACTTATACATAGTGTGTGTATTATTTATCGATAGCGTGTATAAACTTCTACTTAGTATGCATAATGCTTCTATGAACTTATATGTAGTGTGTATAATACTTTTATATAGTATATATAATTCTTATATATAACATGTATAATTATTATATATAACTTGTATAAATTTGTACATAGTGTATATAAACTTATTCAGAGTGTATAATACTTATGAATAATGTGTATAATGCTTGTACATAGTGAGTATAAATATGTAAATACTATGTAGAATATTTTTTTATAGCATTGAACTTTCTGTAGAATTCTTGTATAAACATATATATAATGTGTATAATTCATATATACAGTGTATGTAATGCTCGTATATAGCATGTACATAGTGTGTATAATGCTTGCACATAATGTCTATAAAGTTATACATAATGTGTATAATATTTATGCATAACATGTATAAACTTGTAAATAATATATATAATTTTTATATAAACTTATATATAGTGTGTATAATAATTATATATATCACGTATAAACTTGTACATAGTGTGTAAAAATTATGTATATAGTGTTTATAAACTAATACATGATATGTATAAGCCTTATACATAACAGGTATAAACTTGAACATAGTATGTAAAAATTATGTATATAGCGTGTATAACCTTGTACATAATATGCATAAATTTGTTCATACTTTGTATAATCCTTATATCTAGCGTGTATAAACTTGTACATAGTATGTAAAATTCTTGTACATAGAATATATAAACTTGTATATAGTGTATATAATACTTGTATAAACTCTTACATAGTATGTATATTGCTTAAACATAGCATCTATAATACTTATATAAATTTGTACATAGTGTGTATAATGCATGTACATAGCATATACAAACTTGTACATAGTTTTTATAATGCTTATATATAATGTTTACAAATATATACATAGTGTGTATAATGCTTATACATAGTATGTATAAACTTATATATAGTGTGTATAAACTTAGGCATTGCTTGTATATACTTGTATATAGTAATTATAATACTTATACATTGCGTGCACAAATTTATATATAGTGTGTAAAATACTTCTACATAGCATGTATAAACTGGTATAATTCATGTATAATGATTGTACATAGAATGTATAAACTTTTACATAGTGTATATAATACTTATACATACCAAGTACATAGTGTGTATAATACTTAAATATTATGTGTATAAACTTATACATAGTTTGTATAAATCTTATTTATAGTGCGTGAAATGCTTGTATAGATCGTGTATAAACTTCTATATAGTGTGTATAATACTTATATATTGAAAGTAAACTTATACATAGTGTGTATAAAACTTATACATAGTGGTTATAAAACTTATATATAATGGGTACAAATTTATATATAATATATATAATGCTTGTACATAATGTGTATAAACTTCTACATAGCGTGTATATTATTTATAGATAGGGTCTATAACCTTCTACAGAGTATGCATAATGCTTGTATAAACTTATACGTAGTGTGTATAATACTTTTATATAGCCTATGTAATGCTTATATATAGCATGTATAATGATTATATATAGCTTATATAAACTTATACATATTGTATATAAATTTATTCATAGTGTATAATAATTTTGAATAGTGTGTATAATGCTTGTACATAGCGTATATAAATATGTACATAGTGTGTATAAAACTTATATATAGCATTGAAAGTAGTATAGAATGCTTGTATAAATTTATATATAATGTGTATAATTCATGTATACAGTATATTCAATGCTCATATATAGCGTGTATAAACTTGCACATAGTGTGTATAATGTTTGGACATAACGTCTTTAAACTTATACATAATGTGTATAATACTTATACATAGCATGTATAAACTTGCACATAACATGTATAATATTTATATAAACTTGTACATAGTGTGTTTAATACTTGTACATATAATGTATAATGCTTGTACATAGTGTGTTTAATACTTGTACATATTGTATAAAAATTATATATATAGTATTTATAAACTAATACATAGTATGTATAAGCATTATATATAGTATGTATAAGCATTATATATAGTATGTATAAGCATTATACATAGCATGTATAAACTTGTACATAGTATGTAAAAATTATGTATATAATATGTATAAACATATACATGGTGTGTATAATCCTTTTACATTACGTGTATAACTTTTACATAATATGCATAAACTTACTCAAAGTTTGTATAATCCTTATACATAGCAAAAAAAAACTTGTATATAGTCTATATAATGCTTATGCATAGCATGTGTATAATGTTTAAATAAACTTTTATATAGTGTGTATAATGCTAATAAATAGTATGTATAATGCTTATATATACAAATTATAAACTTGTATATAGTGTGTATAATGCTTATAAAAAAATTTGTATATAGTCTGTATAATTCTTGTACATAGCATGTGTATAATGTTTGAATAAACTTGTATATAGTGTGTATAATGCTATAAATAGTGTATAATTCTTGTATAAACTTATACATAGTATGTATAATACTTGTACATAACATATATAATATTTATATAAACTTATATATATTAGGTATAATGCTTGTACATAGCATGAACAAACATATACATAATTTTTATAATTCTTATGTATAGTGTTTACAAACATATACATAGTGTGTATAATACTTATACATAGTTTATAAAAACTTGTATGTAGTGTGTGTAATACTTGTACATAGCATGTACAAACTTGTATATAGTATATAAAACACTTGTACATATCATATATAAACTTGTATAATTCATGTATAATATTTATGCATAGTATGTATAAACTTATACATAGTGTGTATAATACATATACATACCATATACATAGTGTGTATAATGGTTATATATAGCGTGTATAAACTTATACGTATAGTGTATAATTCTTAATTATAGTGTATAAAATGCTAGTACATATCATGTATAAACTTATACATAGTGTGTATAATACATATATATTGTATGTTAAACTTGTACATAGTGTGTATAAAACTTGTACATATTATTTATAATGCTTATACATAGTGTGTACAAACTTATACATAATATTTATAATTATTGTACATGGTATGTGTAAACTTGTATATAGTGTGTATATAATTTATAAATACCGTATATAAACATCTGCATAGTATGCATAATGCTTGTATAAACTTATATGTAGTATGTATAATATTTTTATATAGTGTGTATAATGCTTGTATATAACATGTACAATGCTTATATATAGCATGTATAAACTTATACATAGTGTATATAAATTTATTCAGAGTGTATAATATCTATAAATAGTGTGTATAATGCTTGTACATAGCGTATATAAATATGTACATAAAGTATATAATACTTATATATAGCATTGAGCATAGTATAGAATTCTTGTATAAACTTATATATAATTTATATAATTCTTGTATATAGTATGTGCAATGCTCGTATATAGCATGTATATAGTGTGTATAATGCTTCAACAAAACTTGTATAAAGTTATTCATAATGTGTATAATACTAATACATACCATGTATAAATTTGTACATAATATGTATAATATTTGTATAAACTTGTACATAATATGTATAATATTTATATATAGTATATATAAAGCTTGTACATAAGTTGTATAACTAGCACATAATGTATAAAAATTATGTATATAGCATTTATAAATTTATACATAATATGTATAAGCCTTATACATAGCATACATAAACTTGCACATAGTGTGTAAAAATTATGTATATAGCATGTATAAACTTATGTATGGTGTATATAATCCTAATACATAGCGTGTATAAATTTGAACGTAATGTTCATAAACTTGTTCATAATTTTTATAGTACTTATACATAGTATATATAAATTTATAACAGTATGTCTAATACTCATATATAGCGTGTGTATAATATTTGAATAAACTTATAAATAGTTAGCATAATGCTTATAAATAATGTGTATAATGCTTGTACATAGAATATATAAATTTTTATATAATGTGTATAATACTTGTATAAACTTATATATAATGTGTATAATTTTTATACATGGCTTCTATAATATTGTACATAGTGTGTATAATGATTGTATATAGCATGTATAAACTTAGACATAGTTTTTATAATGCTTATATATAGTATTAACAAATATATACATAGTATGTATAATGCTTGTACCTATCATATATAAACTTATATATAGTGTGTATAAAATTTTTATATTACATTTATAAACTTGTATATAATGTGTATAATACTTATATGTAGTATGTACAAACTTGTACATAGTGTATAAAATGCTTGTACATAGCTTGTATAAACCTATATAATTCTTATATAATGCTTATACATAGCATGTAAAAACTTGTACGAAGTGTGTACAATATTTGTACATACCATGTACATAGTATGAATAATACTTATATATAGCATGTATAAACTTATAAATAGTATATATAATTCTTATTTATAGTGCATAAAATGCTTGTACATATCGTATATAAACTTATGCATAGTGTGTATAATACTTGTATATTACATGTAAAATTTATACATAATATTTATAAAACTTATACATAGTATTTATAATACTTACATAATATGTAGAAACTTATACATAATATGTTTAATGCTCGTACATAGCATGTATAAACTTATACATAGTATATAAAAATTATGTATATAGCATTTATAAACTTATACATAATATGTATAAGCCTTATATATAGCATTTATAAACTTGCACATAGTGTGTAAAAATTATGTATGTCGCATGTATAAACTTATATATGGTGTGTATAATCCCTTTACATTGCGTGTATAACTTTTATATAATATGCATAGACTTATTCATAGTTTGTATAATCCTTATACATAGCGTGTATAAACTTGTACATAGTCTGTATAATGCTTGTACATAGCATGTGTATAATGTTTGAATAAACTTGTATATAGTGTGTATAATGCTTATATATATAAATTATAAACTTGTACATAGTGTGTATAATGCTTGTATAAATTTGTACATAGTATGTATAAATTTGTACATAGCATCTATAATACTTATATAAACTTATATATAATGTGTATAATGCTTGTACATAGCATGAACAAACTTATACATAATTTTTATAATTCTTATATATAGTGTTTACAAACATATATATAGTGTGTAAAATACTTATACATAGCTTGTAAGAACTTGTAAGTGGTGTGTATAAACTTATACATTTTGTGTATAAATTTGTATATAGTATGTATAATTCTTATACATAGCATGTACAAACTTGTACATAGTATGTAAAATCCTTGTACATAACATGTATAAACTTATATAATTAGTGTATAATATTTATACATAACATGTATAAACTTACACATAGTGTGTATATTATATATATACATACCATATACATTGTGTGTATAATGCTTATATATAACATGTATAAACTTATACATAGAGTGTATATATCTTATTTATAGTGTGTAAAATGCTTGTACATATCATGTATAAACTTATACATAGTGTGTATAATTCACGTATATTGCATGTTAAACTTGTACATAGTATTTATAATGTTTATACATAATGTGTACAAACCTATACATAATATTTATAATTGTTATAAATAACATGTGTAAACTTATACATAGTGTGTATATAATTTATAGATATCGTGTATAAATTTCTGCCTAGTATTCATAATGCTTATATAAACTTATATGTAGTATATATAATATTTTTATATATCGTGAATGATGCTTGTATATAGCATGTACAATGCTTATATATAGCTTGTATAAAGTTTTATATAGTATATATAAATTTATTCAGAGTATATAATACTTATAAATAGTGTGTATAATGCATGTACATAGCGTGTATAAATATGTACATAAAGTGTATAATATTTATATATAGTATTGAGCGTAGTATAGAATTCTTGTATAAACTTATATATAATTTATGTAATTCATGTATATAGTGTGTGCAATGCTCATATATAGCATGTATATAGTGTGTATAATACTTGTATAAAACTTGTATAAAGTTATTCATAATGTGTATAATACTAATACATAGCATGTATAAACTTATACATAACATGTATAATATTTGTATAAACTTGTACATAGTGTGTATAATATTTATATATAGCATATATAATACTTGTACATAGCGTGTATAAACTAACACATAGTGTATAAAAATTATGTATATAGTATTTATAAACTTATACATAATATGTATAAGCCTTATACATAGTATATATAAACTTGCACATAGTGTATAAAAATTATGAATATAGCTTATATAAACTTATACATTATGTATATTATCCTAATACAGTGTATATAAATTTGTATATAATATATATAAATTTGTTCAAAGTTTGTATGATACTTATACATAGTATATATAAACTTATATACAGTATGACTAATACTCATACATAGCGTGTGTATAAGATTTGAATAAACTTGTACATAGTGAGCATAATGCTTATAAATAATGTGTATAATGCTCGTACATAGAATATAAATTTTTATATAATGTGTATAATACTTGTATAAACTTATACATTATTTTTATAAATATATACATAGTATGTATAATGATTATACATAGCATGTACAAATTTGGACATAATTTTTATAATACTTATATATAGTATTTACAAACTTGTAAAAGTTTGTAACATACTTTATATAATGCTTGTAAAAAGTATTATAC
>CM039722.1:0-140379 GCA_022539455.1 Dendrobium nobile | reverse complement strand
GACCCATATAAGACCTCCCACACCAACCCCCCCAATCAATTGGGTGTATAGCATTATACACGTTATGGTAGAAAGAATATTGGTGACAGGGTGACTAATGTAGGGTGTATGGTTGGTGTCTATGGTGTAGTTTTGGGGCCCGGTGTAGTATGGAGAATTGTATGGATTGGAATGTTGCTATTTGGCATGAGTATATCAAGTGGGTCTGTGGTTTTTGGAGTGGGGTAGTAATGGTTTTTATCGTGTATTATTGTGGTGAATATCAGTAATCTTGCTTGTGTTTGTATCATAGTTATAGGAGTTTAATGATTTGTGTGTGCTTGGGTGTACGGTCATTTTAGTTGTTAGTATTGGGGTTGGTTTGTGGATTATATAGTCGGTTATGTGTTATACTAAGTTTGTTGCTTATATGTTTTGAAGAGTTGATCAGCTAGATATGATGTTGTCACGTTAACATGTATCAGGTGTAGTCAGGAGTGGGTATGGATGGATAAAATTTAATGAAATTTGGTGTGTCAAACAAGTGGGTATTTAGTGATTAATGTTGTGGGCGAATTGGGACGTTGTCCTAAGGTTGTTATATGGGCTTCTATACTGTGTCGTGTCTAGTGTGGATTTTTGTGGTCATGGGCCCAGAGATATCAGTGTGGGATCTATAGTGGTAACATATAGTGTTAGTTGTAGGTGTGTATAAGATAGTAATGTAGTGTCCTAGTGTGTGATTATAGGTGTATATCGTGGGATTGGGATGGTAAGGTGGATGAGAGGAGGTTTTGTAAATGGGGAGTATGTAGTTGAGTAGCATTGTGTTGAGGATGGTGCTATTTATCGGGAGTGTAGTGGAGTGGGTATTGATGGGGTTATAGTGGGTGTATGGGGCGTACAACTGGAGCGGGACTAGGAGTGTGAAAACTCTTGGGGGCGATTAAGTTATCCACAGGCATTTTTTGTATAAGTTTATGCACACTATATATAAGGATTATACACATCATCTATAAGTTTGTGCATGCTATATACATAATTTTTACACACTATGTGCAAGCTTATACATGCTATATACAAATATTATATATGCATAATATGTTTATACACACAATGTATAAGTTTATACATGCTATATATAAGCATTATACATATTATGTATAAGTTTATAAACGTTATGTATAAGCATTATACTCTTTATGTATAAATAATATGTGAGCAATGTGCACACTGTATACATGAATTATACACAGTATATATAAGTTTATACTAGCATTCCACAATACATTCAATGTCATATATAAGTATTATACACACTATGTACATATTTATATATGCTATGTACAAGCATTATAAACACTACTCATAAGTATTATACACTCTGAACAAGTTTATATATACTAAGGACAAGTTTATACAAGCTATATATAAGCATTATACATGATAAAAATAAGCACTATATATGCTATATAAAAATATTATACACACTACGAGTATTTTACACACTATAAATAAGAATTATACACACTATGTATAAGTTTATACATATTATATATAAGCATATATACAACTATGATTATGGTATGTATAAATATTTTACAACATATATACAAGTTTATACTTACTATATACAAGCATTATACATGAATTATATAGGTTTATATACATTATGTACAAGTATTTTACACTCTATGTACAAGTATTATACACACTAAGTATAAGTCTATAAATATAATGTACAAGTTTATATATGCTATGTACAAGCATTATACATATAATGTATATATTTATAAACACTGTATAAAAGCATTATAAAAATTATTTACAAGTTTATACATGTTATGTACAAGTATTGGACACACTATGTACAAATTTATATAAATAGTGTAGATGCCATGTACATGCATTTCATATAGTAAGTAAAATTTATACAAGTATTATACACACTACTTACAAGCATTATACATTCTATGTATAAGTTTATATATATTATGTACAAGTTTATACACACTACGTACAAGCTTATACATTCTATGTACAAGTATTATACACACTATTTAAAAGTATTACACACACTATGTATAAGTTTATTCAAATATTATACACACGCTATGTACAAGCATTATACAGACTACGTACAGGTTTATACACGCTATATATAAAGAATATACAAACAATAAATAATTTTATGCATATTTTGTACAAGTTTATACATGCTATATATAAAGATTATACACATAATGCATAAGTTTATACACGCTATATACATAATTTTTACACACTATATATAAGTTTATACATGCTATGTGTAAGCCATATACATTCTATGTATAAGTTTATAAATGCTATATACATAATTTTTACACACTATATGCAAGTTTATACATGCTATGTATAATTATTATACACACTATATACAAGTTCATACAAACATTATACATGTTATGTACAAATTTATACATGTTATGTAGAAACATCATACACAATATGTATAAGTTTATACACGTTATGCACAAGCATTATACACACTATTTACATGCTATATACGAGCATTGCACATACTGTGTACATGATTTATACATATTATATATAAGTTTATATAGACATTTTGCACTAGTTTTAATGATATATACATGTATTATACACACTATGTATATATATATACATACTGTGTATAAGTATTATACACACTATTCATAAATATTATACACTCTGAATAAGTTTATATATACTATGTACAAGTTATATAAACTATATATAAGTATTATACATGATATATACAAGCATTATACACACTATATAAAAGTATTATACACACTACGTATAAGGTTTATACAAATATTATGCATACTATATAGAAGTTTATACACGCTATTTATAAATAATATACACACTTTGTATAAGTTTTATACATATTATGTATAAGTTTTACATGTAATATACAAGTAATATACACATTATGTAAAAGTTTTTAGACGATATGTAGAAGTATTTTACGTACTATGTATATATTTATACACGATATATATAAGCATTATGCATAGTATGTATATATGGTATGTATAAGTATTATACATAATATGTATAAGTTTATACATGCTATGAATAAATATTATACAAGAATTATAAAAGTTTATACATGTTATGTACAAGCATTTTACACACTATGTATAAGATTTTACATGCTATATACAAGTATTATACACACTATATATAAGTTTATACACGCTATATACAAGCATTATACATATTATGTATTAGTTTGTACACACTATGTATAAGCATTATAAACACTATATACAAGTTTAAGACACGCTATGTATAAGTTTTACATGCAATATATAAGTATTATACACACTATGTACAAGTTTATACACGATATATACATACATTTTACACACTATAAAAAAGAATTATACAGGTTATGTATAAGTTTATACATACTATATATAATCATTATACCCACTATGTATATATATATATAAGTATTATAACACACTATGTACAGTTTATACTGGCTATGTACAAGAATTATACATGAATTAAATAAGTTTATATACGCTATGTACATGTATTTTACACACAATATACAAGTTTATACATGCTTTGTATAAGTATTATATAACGATGTATAAGTTTATACATATAATATACAAGTATATATACAATATATACAAGTTTATATATGCTATAAACAAGCATTACACATATTATGTATATATTTGTAAATACTATATATAAGCATTTTAAAAATTATGTACAAGTTTATACATATTTTGTACAAGCATTATACACACTATGTATAAGTTTATAAAATTATTACAGATGCTATGTACAAAAACTATCCATAATGTATAAGTTTATACAAGCATTATACACACTATATATAAGTTTATACATTCTATATAAAAGCATTATACACACTATTTACAAGTATTATACATACTATATACAAGTTTATTCAAATATTATACACACGCTATGTACAAGCATTGTAAAGACTATGTACATGTGTATACACGCTATGTATAAGGATTATACAGACTATGTGCAAGTTTATGCACATTAATTATAAGTTTATATAGGCTATGTATAAGAATTATACACATCACGTATAAGTTTATACATGCTATATACATCATTTTTATATACTATGTGCAAGTTTTTACATGTTATATATAAGGCTTATACATATTATGTATAAGTTTATAAAAGTTATATACATAATTTTTACACACTATGTGCAAGTTTATACACACTATGTACAAGTATTATACATGTAATGTACAAGTATTATACACACTTTGTTCAAGTTTATACAACTTATACATGTTTTGTATAAGTTTTTAGATGTTATATATAAGCAATTTTTATATTATGTATAAGTTATACACGTTTGTACAAGCATTTCATACTAGTACACGCTTAATGAGCATTGCACAACCATATACAAGAATTATACACATTATATATAAGTTTATACAAATATTTTACACTATGTTCAATTATGTATACAAGTGTTATACTCATTATGTACATATTTAAACATGCAATGTACAAACATTATACACACTATTAATAAGTATTATTTACTCTGAATAAATTTATTCAAACATTATACACACGCTATTTACAAGCATTGTAAAGACTATGTACAAGTGTATACACGCTATGTATAAGGATTATACAAACTATGAGCAAGTTTATGCATACAATATAAATGTTTATACACGCTATTTATAAATAATATACACACCATTAAAAGTTATATACACATTATGTACAACTATTACATGTAATATATAAGTATTATACAAACTATGTATAAATTTATACATGATATGTATAAGTATTTTACACATAATATATATGTTTATACATGCTATATATAAGCATTGTACACACTATGTATATGGTATGGATAGGTATTATACACAATATGTATAAATTTATACATACTATCTACAAGCATTATATATGAATTATAAATTTTATACACATATCTACAAATATTTTACACACTATGTATAAGTTTTACTACTATGTACAAATATTATATACACTATGTATAAGTTTTATCACACTATATACAGCATTATACATGTATGTATAAGTTTTTACACACTATGTATAAGCATTATAAATACTTTGTATAAGTTTTATATACAATATGTACAAGTTTTACATGCAATATATAAGTATTATACACACAATGTACAAGTTTATATACGATATGTACAAATATTTTACACACTATAAATAAGAATTAAAAACATTATGTATAAGTTTATAGACGCTATATAAGCATAATATACACTATATACATGGTATGTATAAGTATTATACACACTATGTACAAGTTTATACATGCTATGTACAAGCATTATACATGAATTATATAAGTTTATACATGCTATATATAAGTATTTTACATACTATGTATAACTTTGTACATGCTTTGTACAAGTATTATATACATTATGTATAAGTTTATATACACAATATACAAGTAAATACACACTATATACAATTTTATACTTGCTATATAAAAGCATCATACACACTTTGTATATATTTGTAAATACTATATATAAGCATTATAAAAATTATATACAAGTTTATACATTCTATGTTCAAGTATTATTCACACTATGTACAAGTTTATACAAATTTTATAGATGCTATGTACAAGTTTTTATACACTATGTACAAGTTTATACACAATTATTATAAGTTATTCATGTATAATGCATTATACACGCTTAGTATACGGATTATATAAATTATGATAAAGTTTATGCACAATATGTACAAGTTTATACACGCTGTGTATATGGATTATATAAACTATGAACAAGTTTATGCAAATTATGTACAAGTTTACACACGCAATATAAAAGGATTGTACACACCATGTATAAGTTTATACAAGCTATATACATAATTATTATACACTATGTGCAAGTTGGTACATGATATGTATAAGGCTTATACATACTATGTATAAGTTTATAAATGATATATACATAATTTTTATATACTATGTACAAGTTTATACCTGCTATGTATAAGCATTATACATGATATATATAAGTACTAAACACGCTTTGTACAAGTTTATAAAAATATTATACATATTATGTATAAGTTTTAACATTCTACATATAAGTATTATATAAATTATGTATAAGTTTTTACATAGTATGTACAAGCATTATACATACTATATACACATTATATATGAGCATTGTACATATCATATATATGAATTATACATATTATATATAAGTTTATACAACCATTCTACACTATTTTCAATGTTAATACAAGTATTTACACACTTTGTACATATTATACACACAATTCATAAGTATTATACACTCTGAATAAGTTTATATACACTATGTATAAGTTTACAAGCTATAAAAAAGTATTGTATATGCTATATAAAATAATATACATGCTATATAAAAGTATTATGCACATATATAAGTTTATTCAAGAATTATGCTTACTATGTAGAAGTTTATACATGCTAGTTATAAATAATATACACACTATGTACAAGTTTATATATGCTATATGCAAACATTAAACATATTATGTATAAGTTTCTACACATTATGTAAGTATTATAAACACTACGTACAAGTTTTATACATATTATGTACAAGTTTTACATGCAATATACAAGTATTATACACACTACGCATAAGTTTATACACGATATGTGCAAGCATTTTATAAACTATAAATAAGAATTATACACACTATGTATAAGTTTATACATGCTATATATAAGCATTATATATACTATGTACATGATATGTACAAATATTATACACACTTTGTACAAATTTATACATGCTATGTATAAGCATCATATATGAATTATATAGGTTCATACACGCTATGTGCAAGTATTTTATACACTATGTACAAGTTTGTACATGCTATGTATAAGTATTATACACATTATGTACAAGTTTTTACATGTAATATAAAAATTTATACACACTATATATAAGTTTATACATGGTAGGTACAAGCGTTATACATACTATGGTTATTACATTTTGTACATATCATATATAAACTTATACATAGTGTGTATAATGCTTGTATATAACATGTATAATACTTGTATAAACTAAGTACATAATGTGTATAATGATTGTATAAAGCATTTATAAACTTATATATAGTGTGTAAAATCCTTGTGCATAGCATGTATAATGCTTGTATATAGTATGTATAATTCTTATACAAAATGTATTATAAAGCACGCTATTTATAAGCATTATATAAAGTAAGTTACAAACTTTCACACATGTTGTACATAGCGTGTATAAATTTATACAATGCGTGAATAAATCTTATATAAACTTGTACATAGTGTGTATAATGCTTGTAGATAGCATGTATAAACTTGTACTTAGTGTGTATAATACTTATACAGAAGATTATATAATACTTGTATATAATATTAAATGTTGTATAAAAATATACATATTATATATAATGTTTGTACATACGGTATATATAGTTTGTATAATACTTGATTATAGTGTGTATAAACTTATACATAACATATATAATACTTGTATAAACTTATATATAGTGTGTATAATTCTTGAACATAGCATATATAAACTTGAACATAGTTTATATAATGCTTATACATAGCATGTGTATAATGCTTGTATATAGAGTGTATAATGCTTGCATAGTGTGTCTAAACTTGTACATAACTTGTATGATGCTTATACATAGCATGAATAAACTTATACATACTATGCATAATGCTTGTACATAGCATGTGTAAACTTGTATAAAGTGTCTATAATTGTTGTACATAGCATGTATAATGCTTATACATAGGGTATATAATGCTTATATAAAGCATGTATAAACTTGTACATATTGTGTATAATGATTGAGTATACCATGTATAAACTTGTACATAGTTGTATAATGCTTGTACATAGCATGTATAATGCTTACATAGATGTATAAACTTATGCATAGTGTGTTTAAACTTGTACACAATTTGTACACAGTGTGTATAAACATGTACATAATGTGTATAATGCTTTATATAGTGTGTAAAATTCTTATACATAGTATGTATTATGCTTATACTTAGTATGTATAAACTTTCCATAATGTATATAATGCTTATACATAGCGTGTATAAACTTATACATAGTATTTATAATACATTATACACACACTACAAAAAATTAAGTTTTAACAACATATATATTAAGACACTTTTATTTAAGTGCCTTAAAAGATATTTATTAGGGCATATTATTATTTCGTGCTAATAGAGCTATTTGGTGCTAAACATGCCCGCTTCTTATTCTTTCTTCTTTCTCATATTCAAATCTATTTTCCTCCATTGAATGTGGTTGCCTCCCTCTCCGCCGCTGATGACCCATTCACCTCATCCATCATCGAAACTCTTTCACTCCAAAGTGTGTTGCCCCACCCTCTCGTATGCTTCTTCACGTAATCACGACATTACCTTCAATTTAACATGGCTTCTTCTTGATGACATAGAAATCCTCATCAAGCACCTTCGATCCAAGCAAATAAAAAAACCAAGTTCTGATAACAACAATGGTAATGAAACTTCAATTCCTTCTCGCGGGCCTGCAGGATGGTCGTGAGAGATCGATCTTGCGGATAGGCGGTTCCATTGGGATGAATCAAATGCAAACTCCACCATTATCATGAAGGAATTCACTTCACTCTGGGACCTCATCAAACCACGAATGCGATGATTCTTTGGATGCTCACATGGCCATTAATTAATCCCTCTATGAGCACCACCTCTTCCGTGAAGCGTTCAATAGCTTCCACTGAGCTTTCATGCTTGTTCCCACTGATGTCCACCCTCATTTATGTTCTAGCACTATGCTATGCACCCTTCGCTACCCTGATGAAGCCAAAGATGTGTTTCTCCTCACTCTAGAGGCTACCAAGACTAGCCTCAGCTAGTGGGCTGAGCTTTTACCCTAGATCCTGGTGAACCTCGGGTTCTCACTCAAGGGAGAGTTCATGGTTCTGAACTGGCATAGTTCTGAATGCTTCTGAGCATTATCATAAAGCTACTATTCTCTACCCCATTCCTTCAAATTTTTAGTTTCCCTTTCTATTACTTCTCCAATTCTTCTTGTAGTTCTTGCATGGTATCATAGCCTAATTTATGAGTTTTTTTTTTTTATGAATTCTCTTCATTCATGCATGATTTTAATTACATTTTATTTTTAAATAAAATTTTTGGGTTCAAAATCGATTAGAGTTAGGGTTGGATAGAGAATTGTAAAGGTTTTTTTTTAGGTTTATCTGTTAATGGATTTTTAGTATTGATAGGGATTTCTTGTGGTATGATTTGTATTCTGCATTAAGCATTTACATCTTTTTGGTTGTAATTCATTGAATCATTTCATAAATTCCTGCTATTTAAATGGAGAGATATGTAAGTGTGACTGCTTCCCTTTTAAAATGATAGAGATATTCATTATCCCACATCTTTCACCATATATCATAAATTTTCATTTATATAACGAGAGAGGGATGGCCTAAAATAGAAAAAATACGTAATTCATCTAATTATAAACCTTACAAGTTACAACATACTAAAAAGAAATACTGTAAGGTGACATTATTGGTAAAATTGGTAGAAGCAAAAGATTCAAACAATATGGAATTGAAATATATTGTATGGAGTTCTTTTCTTGGTTATTTATCTTCAAGGTATCTTTTATTAAATCATGAAATTTAACTTCAGTAGGTTGATATGAATTACAGCCAAATGACCCACTAGATAAGATCTAGTACCAGGTGATATCTTTGCGGTTAAATTGTCGATAGAGATCGAAGATAACTATACAAAATATGCGGCAACATATATCCATGGAAGCTAGCTGACAGGAAGAAAACAGGCAACTGGAAAACTTGCCCATATTTTTAAGGTATATAGATTTTGTTTACTTTCTATTCCCATTTACTATAACTCTGACTCCAAATTTATTCTATTCTTTATGAAGTAATCATGTTAATGAACTTCTCTATCCACAACCAATGAAACTTGTGAAAGTTTGGTGTATTAGGGGATGATTACCAATGTGGTGAACTACATGAAATCTATCTAAATGAAGGGAATGCCGTGACATCCAAGAATGTCAATAACTAGTCAGGACCATGCTACATCAAGCCTCCGTTGAAAGCTTTTATGGCTGATGCTTATTAAGGTAGATATAAAATAATTGTAAGTTTCATGGTTATATATATCTTTGTAAGAACATTTTTCAGAATTTCTATCTATTATTTTTATACCATGTTAGGAAATGTGTGACTAATCTTGTTCTTCTTTGTACGATCTCATTCTACTAACTATAACAACATCTTTAAAAGGGATAAGACCTGACAAACAATGACAATTTTTATTTCTTTGAATCTCATTGCACTTGGAACTAGAGGAATTAAACCTTATATATCTTCCTTTGGTGCAAATCAGTTTGATGATTATAATGAATCTGAGAAGAAGGGCAGGACCTCTTTCTTTAACTGGTTCTATTTCTTAATCAACATAGGGGCACTTGTTGCTTTATCAGCCTTGGTGTACATACAAACACATGTAGGATGGGTTGAGGTGTTGGAATTCCAGCAGTGGAAATGACTATTGCAATTGTTAGCTTCTTTATTGGCATGCCATTATACAGACATCAGAAACTAGTAGGTAGCCCCCATATAATAATCGTGTAGGTTCTCGTGGCATCAATTAGGAAGTATGATGTGAAAGTTTTGGCTAATAAAGGCTGATAAATGCTTATAGTATGAGATTTCTAGCAAAGAGTCTTTGATAGAAGGTAACGGCAAGCTTGAGCACACAAATATATTGAAGTAAGTATGATGAATATTTGATTAACAACTTTACGTTAAACTTATAAATAGTTAGAAAATAGTTTTTCGTTGTTAAAATCCTATTTATAGATCCTTCTCATGTATATCTTAGTTGAAATAAATTACGTAGGAGGATCCACAAAAAGGATTAAGTCTAAAGGTGATTATAATACTAACTAGGATAAAAAAAGTTAAAATCAAAGTGATATAATGAATTATCTATAGGTTTGTAAATTAATTATTCCATTTTTAGTAAATCTAGGGCAAGGAAAGTAGTGATGAGGAGGAACTTGTGCACCAGAAGATGAGCTCTTAAACAATTCATTTCTTCCTTATCTAATGCTCTCATTGAGGATTCATTTGAAGGTTCTTCATCTACTAAAGGAATATAAGATTTAAACGAAATTAATGTAATAAATTTATTATATATATATATAAAGTTTGAAGTAGCCTTTTTTCTGGAAGGTGAAAAATCTTGTAATTTTATATTGATGAAATAAATTTTTTATTTAAAGAAAAATAGATTTTATAAGATCTCATATGCGCGATTTTTAGAAATAAAATTGGAGATTAATTTGTTGCAATTGAAATATTAAGTAATTGAGAATTAAATGTAATTTATTCATTTAATTGAAGTGTTGTGAAATTATATATCTTAGGGCATATTATATATGCCTTATTATCAAACATGAAATATATTATGACAAAAAATAATTGTCGTATTTATTGACAAATTCTATCACAATAAGGTGTTAGCAATGCTTGTCTATTAGAACACCATAAAGGTGTCATTTTGAGACTATTCCATCAAAATCTTATGCCATTAAAGTTTAGTTTTTAAGGAACATAAACATGCCCTTAACCTTATGCCAACGGCCACCTAAGCGACACAAGGAGTTGATGTCCTAATAGAACATGTGCCCTAGTAGATATATATTAAGGCACCTTAAGGTGTCATAATAGCCATTATTTTTTGTAGTGACAGTTTGTATATAACCTATATAATGCTTGAATAAACTTATACATAGCACGTATAAAGTTATATAAACTTGTACCTAGTGTGTATAATGTTTGAACATAGCATATAAAGATTGTACATGGTACTTATAAACTTGTATATAATATGTATAATGCTTTTATATTATATGTATAAACTTTTACATAGTGTGTATAATGCTTGTACCTAGCATGTATAAACTTGTACATAGCATTTAAAAACTTAAACATAGTGTGTATAATGCATGTACATATTGTATATAAACTTATACATAGAGTGTATAATTTTTATACATAGCCTATATAATTCTTGTACATAGCTGTATAAACTTGTACAATATGTGTATAATGCTTGTACATAGCATGTATAATGCTTATACAAAGTGTGTATAATGCATTATACATAACATATATAAACTTATACATAATATGTATAATGCTTGTACATAGTGTGTATAAACATATACATAGCACTATACATGCTATGTACAAGCATTATGCACGCTATGTATAAGTTTATACCAACATTATACATGTTATGTATAAGTTTATACAAGCATTATACACATATTGTACAAGTTCATACAAGCATTATACACACTATGTACGAGCATTATACATTCTATGTTCAAGTTTATATACGCTATATACAAGCATTATATACACTATGTATAAGTTTATGCATGCTATGTACAAATATTATATATACTATGTATAAGTTTATAAAAGCATTATACATACTATGTAGAAGCATTATATACACTCTGTGCACAAGTATTATACACATTATATACAAGTTTATACACGTTATATACAAAAATTATATACACTATGCACAAGTATTATACATGCTACGTACCAGCATTATACACACTATATAAAAGCATTATACACACTATGTACAAGTTTATACACGCTATGTATAAGTATTATACAAACTTTGTATACATTATGTGCAAATATTATATACATTATGTACATGTTTTTACACTCTATATATAAGTTTATACATCTTATGTGTATGTTTATACAACTATTATACATGTTATATCTATGTACAAGCATTATACACATAATGTGCAAGTTTATATATGCTATATATAAATATTATACATATTATATATAAGCTTATACACGTTATATACAAGTATTATACACACTGTACAAGCTTATGCACGCTATGTTCAAGCATTATACACACTATATACAAGCATTATACACATTATGTATAAGTTTTTACACACTATAAAACTTTATACACTATAAATAATCAATATGCACACTATATACATATACATATATATATTAAACATGCTATGTATAAGTATTGTGCATATTATATTCAAGCATTAAACACACTATTTACAAGCATTATATACAGTATATAAAAATTTATGCACGCTGTGTTCAAGTATTATACACACTATATACAAGTTTATACAAGAATTATACACGCTATGACAAGTATTTTGCACTATATGTATAAGCACTATACACACTATATATAAGTTTATACATGCCACGTATAAGCATTTTACACACTATTTACTAATTTATACAAGCATTGTATAAATATTATACACATTATATACAAGCATTATACACGTTATGTCTAAGCATTATGTATAGTATATATAAGTTTGTACAAGTTTTATAAATGCTATGTACAAAATGTGTAGAAGTTTATACATGCTATGTACACGCATTATATATGCTTTGTAGAAGCATTATACACAATATATATAAATTTATATATTTTATATATATGTATTATACATACTATGTACAAGTTTATACACACTATATATAAGTACTATATATACTATGTACAAGTTCTTACATTTTATATATAAGTTTCTAAATACTTTATACAGACATAATACACACTATATACAAGCATTGTACACGCAATATACAAGCATTATACATACTATGTATAAGTGTATACAAGCATTCTTCATGCTATGTATAAGTTTATACACACTATTTAAAGGCATTATACACACTATATAAAAGTTAATACATGCTATATACAAGTATTATACACAGTATGTACAAGTTTATAAATAATATGTACAAGAATTATACACACTTTGTATAAGTTTATACAAGCATTGTACATGCTAAGTACAAGTTTATACACACTATATACAAGCAATATACATCCTGTGTATAAGTTTATACACGTCACATAGAAGAATTTTACACACAGTGTATAAGTTCATACAAGCTATGTACAAGTTTATACATACTATATGTAAGCATTATATACACTATCTATAAGTTTATACAAGAATTTTACATGCATCGTACAAGTTTATATATGCTATTTATAAGTTTATACACGATATGTACATAATGTGTACAAGTTTATACAAGCTTTGTACATGATACATACAAGTTTACACTTGCTATGAACAAGCATTATACACACTACATATAAGTTTAAACACAATACGTATAAGTTTATACAAGCATTATAATAGCTATGTACAAGCATTATACATAATATATATAAGTTTATACACACTATGTATAAGTATTATACATAGAATAAATAAGTTTATAAATCCTATTTATAAGAATTATACATATTGTGTACAAGAATTACACACACTATTTATAAGTTTATACAAGCATTATACATGCTATGTACAAGTATTATACACACTATGTATAAGTTTATACATGTTATGTATAATCATTATACATATTATGTACAAGTTTATACATGCTATGTATAAGCATTATACATATTATTCACAAGTTAATACAAGCTTTGTACAAGCAGTATACATAATTTGTATAAGCATTTTACACATTATGTACTAGCATTATACACACTATGTATAAGTTTATAAAAGCTATATAATAGCATTACACACGTATGTACAAGCATTATAAATAATATATACATATTTTTACACGCTACATACAAGAATGCTTATAAATAGTGTGTATAATGCTTGTACATAGTGTGTGTATAATGTTTGAATAAACTTATATATTATTTGTATAATACTTGAAAATAGTATATATAATGCTTGTACATAGTGTGTCTAATGCTTGTATAAACTTGTACATAGTGTGTATAATGCTTGTACATAACATCTATAATACTTATATAAACTTGTATATAGTGTGTATAATGCTTGTACATAGCATGTACAAACTTGTACATAGTTTTTATAATACTTATATATAGTGTTTACAAACATATAAATAGTGTGTATAATGCTTATACATAGTATGTATAAACTTGTATATGTCTGTATAAACTTGTACATTATATGTATAAATTTATACATAGTGTGTATAATATTTATATATAGTATGTACAAACTTGTACATAGTGTGTAAAATGCTTGTATATAGCATGTATAAAGTTGTATAATTCATGTTTAATGCTTGTACATAGCATGTATAAACTTGTACATAGTGTGTCTAATACTTATACATATACATTGTGTGTATAATGCTTATATATAGCGCGTATAAACTTATACATAGCGTGTATATTTCTTATTTATAGTGTGTAAAATGCTTGTACATATCGTGTATAAACTTGTACATAGTGTGTATAATATTTGTTTATTGCATGTAAAACATGTATATAATGTGTATTAAATTTATACATAGTGTTTATAATGCTTATACATAATGTGTACAAACTTATACATAATATGTATAATGCTTGTACATAGCGTGTATAAATTTATATATGTTATGTATATTATTTATAGATAACGTGTATAAACTTCTACATAATATGTATAATTCTTGTATAAACTTATACGTATTATGCATTATACTTTTATATAGCGTGCATAACGCTTATATATTGAATGTATAATGCCTATATATAACTTGTATAAACTTATACATAGTGTATATAAACTTATTCAGAATGTATAATACTTATGAATAGTGTGTATAATGCTTGTACATAGCGTGTATAAATATGTACATAATGTGTATAATACTTGTATATAGAATTGAACGTAGTGTAGAATGCTTATATAAACTTATATATAATGTGTATAATTCATGTATACAGTGTGTGTAATGCTCATATATGGCATGTATTTAATGTGTATAATGCTTGTACATAATGTGTATAAACTTATACATAATATGAATAATGTTTATACAAAGCATGTATAAACTTATATAAAACATGTAAAATGTTTATATAAATTTATACATAGTGTGTATAATACTTGTACATAGTATGTATAGTGCTTGTACATAGCGTATATAAACATGCACATATTGTGTAAAAATTATTAATTTAGCATTTATAAACTTATACAAAGTATGTATAAGCCTTATACATAGCATTTATAAACTTGCACATAGTGTGTAAAAATTATGTATATAGGGTGTATAAACTTATACATGGTGTGTATAATTCTTATACTTTTTTTTTTTTGAAGAAAAATGCAAAAAATTGCATTAAGCTAAAAGGAAAACAGATACAATCAAGAAAGTCCTAAAGCATCACATTCCTCCTTCAAACAAAACAGGAATGAAGGAGGAATACCATTCTTCAGAACATCACCCCAAACGAAAGATCTCTCTAAAGCTAAATTAGCACAAATATCAGCTAATTTGTTCTTACATCTATTAGCCAATGAGAAAACAACTTGATTAAAATTTAGCAAAAAAGCTAAATTTTCATCAATTTTTTTACTAACCTTCCAATCCTGCATCGAATTTTGAAGCATCTTCATGATATTGAAATTATCTCCCTCAATGATGATTCCTTGAGCTTCAAACATCCACACCTTCACTACATTTTTCAGATAGAGTATAGCCAAAAGCTCTAACTAAGAGATATCCCAGTGCAAACATCGGGTACCAAAAGCTCCAAGAAATCTGCCATTCCCATCTCTAGCAACACCACCAATACCAGCCAAATTATTTCCTTTAAGAGCAGCATCCACATTAATTTTAATCCAACCGGTTAGAGGAGGATATCAAGGAATTAACAGCGGATGCTAATTAGTATCCCAGTTTTCCGGCTGAACATTCAGAAAATTTTTCTTCATAGCATAAGAAATTGCATTTGCTGCTATAACAATATCTGAATCTTCCTTTTTCCCATGTACCATCTTACATCTACTCTTCCAAAACCAGAAAAATAACAGAACAAAAGATATTGGCAATACAAACGTCCTTCTTCACAAGCCTGTGCAGACCATCTTTGCAATCCAGGAAGTCTTTATACATTGGGATAGGAAATCCCCATCTATTCAGTACAATGATAACTGCCCGAATTTTACAACAATTACCAACTATATGATTGTTATCCTCAATGTCTTCACAACCTCTCGGACATCCAGCGAAGGTGCTCAGTTTCCTATAGACTAGGAAATAATTAGATGGAATAGCCTTCATACACAGTCTCCACCAAAAGAATTCTATTTTCGGGTTTAACTTCAATTTCTTTAACCAACTCCAATGAGCATTCTCAACTTCATGATCCAAAGTAGCTTCAAAAGCCAATGCTGTAACAGTCTTCCCAGAAAATTTGTTATTCAATTCCAAAACATCACATTCTCTATTGGCTATGATCGGAATGTTGGAAATTAAACTCATCAGTTGTTCACCAAAGGTCTCCTTGTGTACTTCTAAATTCCAGGTTCCATTAGAAATAAAACAATTGAGTTTGAAATCGAAAATATTTTAAATGTTGACAAACGTGGGCAAAGAAGCAATACATTTATCCAAAATCAAAGAATCATTCACCCAATTAATAGAATTCCCAATTGAAATGCTCCATCTTACAATGCTTTTAAGGAATTTAGCTCCCATGGTGAAAATCTTCCAAGTTGAAGAACTTCCACCCTTCACCGAATTAGACGAGAGATCTCCTCCATACTTTGCTCTAAGGATTTGATTTAATAACGAGTGAGGCTTCACATAGAAATTCCAAGAAAATTTGGCTCTAAGAGGTCCAACTCTAGATACAGCAGAAAATAGTCCCCTACCACCTTTCTATTTTGGTTTGCAAAGCAGCTCCCATGAAGCATAGTGAATTCCTGCACTCCCATTTTTTTTGCTCCAAAGAAATCCTCTACACATCTTATCAAATTCCTTAAAAATACTTAAAGGAACCAAAGATAGTGTAGATAAAAATTGAGGCAAGGAGAGAAAGGCTGATTTAACTAATACCAATTTACCTTCTAAAGACATGCACTTCTTCCCCCAAGTATTGAGCCTATTTCTAGCAGCTTCCAGCAGGATCTGAAAATCCGAAGCCACCATCCTCTTAAGTGTCATCTTCACACCAAGGTAATTGATTTCCTTCACCACTTTAAACTTAAGCCTCTTAACAATCATTTTCTAAATGCTTCTATTAGTGTATCTCCCAAACATTATCATAGACTTCAAGCTGTTAACTTTCTGTCCAGTCCAATTACAATAGTTGGAAATGATTTTCTTCAATTCCTTAACCTCTTTGTATTTATCCTCCACAAATAATAAAATATCATCGACATAGAGTAAATGAGATACTCTAGGAGCCAAAGGAGAAATAGAGATTCCCTTACCATTTCTTCTTGCAATCAAAGCATCCGAAAAAATCTGAGAACACAAAATGAATAAAACAGGCGACAAAGGACATCCTTATCTGAATCCACATTTACCTTCTATCCATCTAGATTTTTTCCCATTTATAAGAATACAAAATTTAGGATTGATAAAACATTGTAAGATAAGTTCCAAGAATTTCGCAGGGAAATTAAAGTTAAAAAGAGCTTGCCTTAATGTTTTCCAACCCAAACTATCATAAACTTGTTCCATGTCATGCTTGATAGCAAACATACCACTTCTAGCTTTGGGCCATCTGAATTTACTAAAAACCTCTTGAGCCAACAGCACATGCTCAGATAATGAACATCCTCTCACAAAAGCCGCCTGATCATTTGAAATGAGCTTATGTATAACTCTCTCCATTCTGTTAAGTAGCATCTTAGCAATCAGCTTATAAATTGTCAAACAAAGACTAATTGGTCTATAATGGGCTGGTTCTTGAGGATTCTTAATCTTGGGAATTAAAACAATCATAGTTTCCTTCCAAGATTCATCCATATTTCCTGAAATCATAAATTGTTTCACAGCTATCCAAATATCTTCTTTGATAATTTGCCAAAAATCTTTGATGACTGAGAATGAAATCCCGTCAATCCTGGAGAGATATTCCTCTTTGAGCTTTCTACTACCACCTGAAGTTCTTCCTGTAGGAATTCGGCCTCCAGCATTCTCTGGTCTTCCGCATTAAGAACATTAGAAGGACTTGTCCACCCTTCTAAAATGCATTCCCTGAATTTCCATTTGAGACTGAGAAAATATTCTAAATTACAGATTCATCCTCCGAGTAAATACCTCTCCTAGATTTAATGTGACTGATCCAGTTTGAACTACGTCGAGCATTAGCAAATGCATGAAAGAATGAGGAATTACAATTCCCTTCATCCATCCATTTAGTTTTGGCTCTTTGCCTCCACCAAGTGTTGATCCTAGCCAAAGTAATATTGAGTTCATTTATTTTAAATCTCATAATTTTTATACATAGCGTGTATAAACTTGTAAATAATGTGCATAAACTTGTTCATAGTTTGTATAATCCTTATATATACCGTGTATAAACTTATACATAATCTGTATAATGCTTGTACATAGCGTGTGTATAATGTTTGAATAAACTTGTACATAGTGTGTATAATGCTTATAAATAGTATATATAATGCTTGTACATATAATATATAAACTTATACATAGTGTGTATAATGCTTGTATAAACTTTTATATAGTGTATATAATGCTTGTACGTAGCATCTATAATACTTGTATAAACTTGTACATAGTTTGTATAATGCTTGTACATAGCATGTACAAACTTGTACCTAGTTTTTATAATACTTATATATAATGTTTACAAACATATACATACTATGTATAATGCTTGTACATGGCATGTATAAACTTGTATATAATGTGTCTAAACTTATACATTGTGTGTATAAACTTATACATAGTGTGTATAATACTTATACATAGCATGTACAAACTTATACATTGTGTGTAAAATGCTTGTAAATTGTATGTATAAACTTGTATAATTCATGTATAAGGCTTGTACATAGCATGTATAAACTTGTACATAGTGTGTTTAATACTTATACATACCATGTACATAGTTTGTATAATGCTTATATATAGCGTGTATAAACTTATACATAGTGTGCATAATTCTTATTTATAGTGTGTAAAATGCTTGTATATATCGTGTATAAACTTGTACATAGTGTTCGTAATACTTGTATATTGCATATAAAACTTGTACATAGTGTGTATAAAATTTGTACATTGTATTTATAATGCTTATAAATAGTGTGTACACTACGAAAAAATACCTTTTAATTACATTTATATTAAGACACTTTTATTTAAGAGATCGTGTGTGACAAGTCCCCGCTCCGCCCCGCACTATCCCGAACTACCCTTTTCTTTTATTATTTTTTCATTTTTCTCAAGCATGTATTCCTCCCGTACCTGAATACCTGATCATTGCTGATACATCACCGATCGAGGCATCCTCTTTCCCTTATTATTCTTTCATCTTGCTCAAGCACCAAATTTCTGTTGTGGCCTGTGTGCGATCTGTTGATCGCTGCCACTACTTCAAGACAACTGCATTACGTAAGTCTTCTAATGGATTTTAATCTTTTTCAAGCACAATATGCTTTATTGATTCCAATTTATAATGTCGATTGTGTAGTGTTTATAAAATATTCTTGTTCCCTCTTTTGATTTTCTAGGGTTCTTGAGGTTCTGAATATGTAATTTTTAAATGATCAATTAACTGTCGTAGTCACTGAATGCAAATTATTTTGTACATAGCAAAAGGTAAATCTTCTGACCTTGTCATGATCTTCTCTATCACTGATTTTGAATTTTATTAATTAGGTTGTTGGGTTGATTTTTGTTTGTTTGAGTTAGTTATTGGATTCGTTGCATCCTGATTCCACAAAGGTGTTTAGGAATTAATATAAGTAGGCAATCGAGTAGTGCAATAAGGTTATAGAAGGTAGACTTATAATGTTTGTGAAAATATTTATGAATACCCAAAGTCAACTGGTAAGGAAAATAGATATAATTTTTCTCGGAGGATTATAATGAAAAAAAAGACATTTTCAAGTTATGGATGCTTTTTTATGTTATGTGTGATGATTTACGAAAACTAGAGTTAGCATGTCTAAAATATTGTGAGGACTAGCCAAAACGTTGATTAAGCCGATCCTAGTAGTTGAGCTTAAGGATGATGATGTCAGGGTACTAAATTTAAGGTAGCTTAAATTGCTTCCAAGGTTTTATTGATGATAAGCTGAATAAAATGCTGAAGGCTGCATTGGAAGAGGATTCTATCTTGGTGATGTTGAAGGCTGCATTGGAAGATGATTCTATCTTTGACTTAGCTTCAGATGATAAGCTGAATAAAATGTTGTGAGAACTTGATGCTTTGGTTAACGAAGCATATGAACTACTTGGAAACTAGTATCAAACGATGAGTAAAGTTTATTTTGTATGTGAAGTATCAGCTTTTTTGTCTTGATTGTATGCCTATGTGATGCTAATAAATTTGCAGGTGTTTCTATTTAAATTGAACTTTTATTATTGTGAACTGAAAATATTATGCTATAGGGTTCTCAGATGCATATTGTTCATTTGTTCATTACGCTACTTTTTATGTGGTTTACACTAGAAAGGAATTAAATAATTAACTCAACCAAGGTTTTATCACTGGTATCATTGGTAGATTTTCCTGTTATAAGAAAGATGAATCATTCTTAAAGAAGTGCATTTCGACATGAAAAAAATACATGCAGTCTAAGTGTTTCTTCTTTCCATGATTTTTCTTTAGCATAATTTTCTTTGCTGGTTACTAAATAAATGACCATAAATAAATAAAATTCTTGATAGCCCATTAAAGTTTGATCTATGATTTTGGCTATATCATTTTCTTTTTGATATTCACTCTCCTTTTCTTTTTTGTTATTCAGTTATTTGTCAATTAGCAATTCTTCATCATCGAAATGATTTTCTAATTCTTTCCTCAGTGAGCTAAGACTAGATTATTCAAACTTCAATTGCAAATAAGGATAAAGTATAGTTTAAACTATGTTATTAAGTTAGTGAGCTGAGACTCGATGCTTTAAATTTCATTTGCAAATAAGGATGAAGTATAGTTTAAACTACGTTATCAAGTTAGTGATGGAAATTGTGTGCACGTGCCCTGGAAAGGTCTTCAAAACCAAGTAAGGTGAAGTATGAACTCGACAAAAAGACTGGGCTGATAAAGGTAAACTTGGAAGTCTTCTAAAAAAGCCAAATCCCTTCACTCAAAAATAAGAAAATAAAATTTGAGAAGAAAAAGGAATTGTGCCTCCTCTCTTGTGCAGGTAGATCCTGTTCATTACTCATTGATGGTGTACCCCAATAACTATAATTTCATTCCATGAATGCTCTGTGAAGACAACAACCCTCTGGATGTTCTGGTTCTCATGTAGGTATGCTATTAGGAAAATGTAGTTTTTATTGGTATAATATATGTTGAAATTATCAGTTGCTCTATCCTATGCTTATAAGGATTATTCATGTTTCTTCTTTGAATAGGAGCCAATCCTCCCAGGATGTTTCCTTCGTGCAAAAGCCATAGGCCTCATGCCTATGATTGATTAGGTTTTATTCTTTTTTTTTTTCATATGCAAATCAAACTTATATCATTTTGATTCTAAAATTTATCCGTATTTGGTAAAGCTGCTGATTTATTATATACGTTGTTCAAAAATAGGGAGAAAAGGATGATAAAATAATTGTTATTTATGCCAAAGGTCTTGAATATAGACATTATACAGATATCAAGGAGCTCCCATCTCATCAATTGGCTAAAATCAGGTGCTTCTTTGAGATTGTATCCTCAAAATTTAGCTAATGTGCATACTATGTTTTCTTTGTTATTCCTCATCTTTCAGATTTGTAAACCGTCTTTTGATTGAATTATATAAAATGTGTTCATCTGTTTATGTCACTTTCATGCATCTAGATGGTGAGGGATATCAATGTTGTAAGGAATTTGCCAAAGAAATGGGTTTAGAAGTATATTTTAAATTTGGCTTAGCAAGAAGTAGTAATAATAATTGCTCTTCACTTGTAATGAATATTTACAGGTATATAAGCAAACTGCAAGATGGATCTAAACCTTCGTTGTTAATAATGATGATTGATATCACTCTGATTAGTTTGATGTATCTCCATATAAAAATTAGTTTGTGAATTTTATTATTAATATACAAAAACTCAATTCTTTTCTAGTCTCTAAAATGAGTACTTCCTTGACCCTAATAAATCAGACAAGAAAAATGAAAACAAAGAGGTTGCTGTGAATGACTTCCTGTCTGCCACTTCAGCTTAAGACGTGATAAAGCACTCCATGTATGATATTCTAGTCTATACTCTAGTTTTAAGCTATAAGTCACATGTTACTTGGTTGTATTGAAAAGCAAGGGTTGACTCAATATAAATCTAAGACTAGAGTTGACACCTGGAATAATTTGGTCAAGAGGTTATCATGATGCAGCATAGTCTAAATATACTAATATTAATTTTAAAGAAAGAAATTGGTATGCTTGAGCTCCAATGGTATGGCTTTTGCATGTTCAAAGAACAAGCAAGCTTACATAAGAAGGTAAGCTATATGAAATAAAGCTTTCCACTTTTGGCATCACAATTCAGATATGTGTTTATTTTCCTCATTTTGGCAGCGTGTTGGGAATGTGATGTCAAAGTAGATTCAAAATTATCTTTTCAAATGCAAACTGTAGTGGATGACAATGAAGTGTGGAAACAGATATCCCAAGACTTGGTTGATATTGTGTAAATAAATCGCCCTCAGGATAAGGGGCATTTTTTTTATTTTCATTTAATATTTTGAGAAGACATTTATTATAATATATTGATTATGTATGTATATGAAGTTCGAAGTAGAATGTTTGTTGTATTTAAGGTGGAAAACTCTTGTAATTTTATATTTATGAAATAAATTTTTATTTGAAGAAAAAAATCTTAAGTAAGCTCTCATATCTACGTGAGATTTTAGGTAATTTTATTGAAGATTAATTATTTGCAAATAAAATATTCTGAGTGAGCATAATTAATTGATAATTGAATGTAATTTATATTGGATATGACATATATTGAGGCTCATAATAATGCCATTTTATTAAAATTATTTAAGTAAATTGAAGAGTTTGGAAATTATATATCTTAGGGAAACTTAAATGTACCTTATTATTAAACATTTTCCATCAAATAAATATGTTAGGATAGTTAACCTATTATGACACATAATATTTATTATATTTATTCACAATTCCATCATATGAAGATGTTATAAAAGTTTGTCTATTAAGACACTTTTATAAGTATCGTTTAAGAGACAATGCCATCAAAATTATATGCCATAAAAGTTCAGTTTTTAGGGAAAATAAAGATACTCTTAACCCTATGCCAACAGCCACATAAATGACATCATTTCTTGATGCCCTAATATATCACGTGCCCTAATAGATGCATAATATGGCACTATAAGGTGTCATAATAGCCACTATTTTTTGAAGTGGTATAAACTTATATATAATATGTATAATGCTTATATAGAGCATGTATAAACTTGTATATAGTGTGTATATTATTTATAGATGGCGTGTATAAACTTCTACATAATATATATAATGCTTGTATAAACTTATACGTAGTGTGTATAATACTTTTATATGGCATGTATAATGCTTGTATCTTTCTCTAGGACACATCATTGCAATTGCTTTAGGATCAGCCTGGCTTCTACTCAAACAATTCCTTCAATGTCCTTCATAGTACTCATCTCCACCCAGGGGATAGGGAAGCTCAGGGGACCGAGGAGGAGGAGGCTCCCGCTCTTATTTTTGCACTTGCCCTGCTCCGCCAGCACTCTCAGGTGGATCAATTGGTGGAGAGATTCGATCAGTGGGAGACCTGCTTTGAGACTTACATTGCTACACAGGAGCAGCAACATACTGAGGACATTATTTGCATACTGCACCAGCATGACCAGGACATGGCTTGGTTTAGATCTCAGTTTGCCACGTTGACCCGTTACTTTCAGCCACCACCACCACAACCACCACCTCCTCCTTCTTATGATAAGAAGCCCTCATTTTTCTAGTTTCTTTTTTTTTTTTATGTTGTTTTTCTATAGTTTGTTTTCTTTTGAATGTTTAGTTTCTATTATGTTTTATTTTCCTCCTCCTTTTTGTGATGTCAAAAGGGGGAGTAGTCTGTTGTACCTTATACTTTGATTATTGAATTTAGATAACTTATTTTTGTTACACTATTTCCATTAGGCTGCCATAACTGCTTGGAATTTTTTGGTTGTGTTTTCCATCATAAAAAGTGGGGAGATTGTTGCAAATCTAAGTTTATAAATTAGACTTTTGATGATAGCAAACATTCATGATTTTCTATGATTGCCTTGCCTACTAACTTTTCAGGTCCATAAGATCGAGTGCAACTCAAACCTGCTCAAGATTGGGTAGATTAAGTTTGAGTCAATTTGTAATTTTTCCTTTCTTGAGTCCTTTGTAAAAGTGGTTCCTAATGATAAGTAACCTTGCGCACACACACTTAAGGGATTTTTTTTAGTATTATATTTTGAATACAACATCTAGGATGATTTTCATATCGGCTAGGATGATCCAACTAAAAATAGAAATCCTAATTAGGGCATCCTGGTTAAGGCAGTCGTCATTAAGCATATCATTCTAGACAATCCTTATATCAGCCAGGACGATAGGCTCAAATCAGAAAGAATCAATCGCTATATCTATTTAAGTAAAATTTATTTTTGGACATCGGCCAAGATGATCCATTACATCGGCCTAGATGATTAAACACAATTATGCCTAAATTAATCTCTCAATTAAGGAAAGCAATTAAGGCTTGATTAATACAATCACATCATTTTGGACGATCACAAGATCGTCCAGGATGATCAGTTCAAAAATCTTAGTGGCTCATGGATGATCAATATCAGCCAACTCTTATTCAGAGTGATGTTCTTGATGATTTTCCTTAATTTTGAACTAATCGTCTGGGATGATCGCGATATTGGCCTGGACAATTAAGCTATTTCTTGATTGTCCAGACTTCTTTTTAGACCGATGATCTGGCTGAAATTCTATGATTTTAACTAATCATATAGGATGATAGTATATCGTCCGGGACGACATGAACAAATTTCTTTTGTTCATCTCAGATCGTTTAGGCTTAATTTACACTGATCGTACAGGATGATATTTATATCATCTTGGATGATAAAGTCGGCAAGTTGCAATTAATGAGCTATTCTAAAGCTCTTTCATTTAAGAGCTCTTGTACGATGTTTTGTAAGACTTTTTGTTGCTATCTTGACCTAAGAGAGCCAAGAGGAGAGGGAGAAATAGGAAGAGAGAGGGAGAAACTTGTGAGGGGGAGTTTGTGAGAGGGATTCATAAAGGTTGCTCTAAGCAAGGTTCCATGGTATCTTCTCCAGTCGTCATCCTCCATCCTTGGGGGTTCAAGGGAGGTCTACTTTAGTAATTGGTCAAGGTTCTCTGCCTACTTCAGGAGGAAGCAAAAGGAGTTGTGTTCTCTGCCTCGCCGAGGTTGGAAAAAAGGAGTTTTTATAAGGGCTTCTTCGCCTTGCTGTGGCAATAAAAGGAGAGTCACGATTGTAGGGCAATACTCGGAGGGCACCTTCGGGGAGTGGACGTAGGTCGAGTTGACCAAACCACTATAAATCCTTGTGTTCTTTTACTACTACTTCCACATTTAATTTTTTGCACTTTCGATTTTCATTATGGTGAACTTAGTTTGAGTTTTGAGCTTTGCTTTAAGAAGTTTTTAAATTACCAATTCACCCCCTCCTCATAATTAGCGTTGGGCCGGTTCATAGGGTTTAACATTCCTAACGAACTTTCATAAACTTATACATAGTGTGTATAATACTTATACACAGCATATACAAACTGGTATATAGTGTGTAAAATGCTTGAATATAGCATGTATAAACTTAAGCAATTCATGTATAATGCTTGTACATAGCATGTATAAACTTGTATATATTGTAAATAATACTTATACATACTATGTACATAGTGTGTAAAATGCTTATATATAACATGTATAAACTTATACATAGTGTGTATAATTCTTATTTATAGTGTGTAAAATGCTTGTACATATTGTATATAAACTTATACATAGTATGTATAATACTTATATATTACATGTAAAACTTATATATAGTGTGTATAAAACTTATACATAGTGTTTATAATGCTTATACATAGTGTATACAAACTTATACATAATATGTATAATGTTTGTACAAAGCGTGTATAAACTTGTACATAGTGTGTATATTATTTATAGATAGCGTGTATAAACTTCTACATAATATGCATAATACTTGTATAAACTTATACGTAGTGTGTATAATACTTTTATATAGCATATATAATACCTGTATATAGCATGTATAATGCTTATACAAAGCTTGTATAAACTTATATATAGTGTATTTAAACTTATTCAGAGTGTATAATACTTATTAATAGTGTGTATAATGCATGTACATAATATGTATAAATATGTATATAATGTATATAATACTTTTATATAGAATTGAACGTAGTATAGAATGCTTATATAAACTTATATATAATATGCATAATTCATGTAGATAGTGTGTGCAATACTCGTATATAGCATGTACATTGTGTATATAATGCTTGTACATAATATGTATAAACTTATACATAATATGTATAATGCTTATACGTAGCATGTATAAACTTGTACATAAAATGTACAATATTTGTATGAACTTGCACATAATATGTATAACACTTGTACATAGCATGTATAATGCTTGTATATAGCGTGTATAAACTTGCATATAGTATGTAAAAATTATGTATATAGCGTTTATAAACTTATACATAGTATGTATAAGCCTTATACATAGCATGTATAAACTTGCACATAGTGTGTAAAATTTATGTATATAGTGTGTATAAACTTGTGCATGGTGTGTATAATTCTTATATATAGCATGTATAAAGTTATACATAATGTGCATAAACTTATTCATAGTTTGTTTAATCCTTATACATAACGTGTATAAACTAGTACATACTCTATATAATGCTTATACATAGTTTGTGTATAATATTTAAATAAACTTGTACTAATGTGTATAATGCTTGTAAATAGTGTGTATAATGCTTGTACATATAATATATAAACTTGTACATATTGTGTATAATACTTGTATAAACTTATACATAATGTGTATAATGCTTGTACATAGCATCTATAATACTTGTATAAACTTGTACATAGTGTATATAATGCTTGTACATAGCATCTATAAATTTATACATGTTTCTTATAATGCTTATATATAGTATTTACAAACATATACATAGTATGTATAATGTTTGTATATAGCTCGTATAAACTAGTTTATAGTGTGTATAAACTTTTACATTGTGTGTATAAACTTGTACATAGTGTGTATAATACTTAAAAATAGCTTATACAAACTAGTATAGAGTGTGTAAAATGCTTGTATATAGTGTATATAAACATGTATAATTCATGTATAATGCTTGTACATAATATGTTGAAACTTGTATACAGTGTGTGTAATACTTATAAATACCATATATATATTATGTATAATACTTATATATATTGTGCATAAACATTTGCATAATGTGTATAATTCTTATTTATAATGTAGAAAATACTTATACATATCATGTATAAACTTGTATATAGTATGTATAATACTTGTATACTATATATAAAACTTGTATATAGCGTGTATAAAACTTTTACATAGTATTTATAATGCTTATACATAGTGTGTACAAACTTATACATAATATGTATAATGCTTGTACATAATGTGTACAAACTTGTACATGGTATGTATACTATTTATAAATGGCGTGTATAAACTTCTACATAATATGCATAATGCTTGTATAAACTTATATGTAGTGTGTATATATTACTTTTATATAGCATGTATAATGCTTGTATATAGCATGTACAATACTTATATATAGCTTGTATAAACTTATACATAGTGTATATAAACTTATTCAGAGTGTATAATACTTATGAATAGTGTATATAATGCTTGTACATAACATGTATAAATATGTACATAATTTGAATAATACTCATACATAGCATTGAAGGTAGTGTAGAACGCTTGGATAAACTTATATATAATATGCTTAATTCATGTATGTAGTCTGTGCAATACTCGTATATAGTGTGTACATAGTGTGTATAATGCTTATACATAACGTGTATAACCTTATACATAATGTGTATAATACTAATTCATAGCGTGTATAAATTTGTACATAACATGTATAATATTTATATAAACTTATACATAGTATGTATATGCCTTATACATAGCATGTATAAACTTACACATAGTGTGTAAAAATTATGTATATAGCGTGTATAAACTTATATATGGTGTGTATAATTCTTATACATATCGTGTATAAACTTTTATATAGTGTTCATAATAACTGTTCATAGTTTATATAATCCTTATACATAACATGTATAAACTTGTACATGATCTATATAACGCTTGTACATAGCGTGTGTATAATATTTGAATAAACTTATACATAATATGTATAATGCTTGTAAATAGTGTGTATAATGATTGTACATAGAATATATAAACTTGTACATAGTGTGTATAATACTTATATAAACTTATACATAGTGTGTATAATGCTTGTACATAGTATGTACAAACTTGTAAATAGTTTTTATACTGCTTATATAAAGAGTTTACAAACATATACATAGTGTATATAATGCTTGTATATAGCATGTATAAACTTGTATATAGTGTGTATAAACTTGTACATTGCGTGTATAAACTTATACATAGTGTATATAATTCTTGTATATATCACGTGCAAACTTGTTCGTAGTGTGTAAAATACTTGTACATTGCATGTATAAACTTGTGTAATTCATGTATAATGCTTGTACATAGCATGTATAAACATGTACATAGCGTGTATAATACTTATACTTATCATGTACATAATGTGTATAATTCTCATATATAACGTGTTTATACTTTAACATAGAGTGTATAATTCTTATTTATAATGTATAAAATGCTTGTATATATCATGTATAAACGTATACATAGTGTGTATAATATCTGTATATTTCATGTAAAACTTGTACATTGTGTTTATAAAACTTGTATATAGTGTTTATAATGTTTCTACATAGTATGTGCAAACTTATACATAATATGTATAATACTTGTACATAGCATGTCTAAACTTATACATAGTGTGCATATTATTTATTGATAGCGTGTATAAATATCTATTTATTATGCATAATGCTTGTGAAAACTTATACATAATGTGTATAATACTTTTATATAGCGTGTATAATGCTTGTATATAGCATGTAATATATATATATATATAGCTTGTATAAAATTATACATATTATATATACACTTATTCAGAGTGTATAATACTTATGAAAAGTGTGTATAATGCTTGTACATAGCTTGTATAAATATATACATAGTGTGTATAATACTTGTATATAGCATTGAACGTAGTGTAGAATGCTTGTATAAACTTATATATAATGTGTATAATTCATGTATACAGTGTGCACAATGCTCATATATAGCAGGTATATAGTGTGTATAATGCTTGTATATAACATGTATAAACTTATATATAATGTGTATAATGCTTATGCATAACATATATAAACTTGTACATAACATGTACAATGTTTGGATAAACTTGTACATAGTATGTAAAATACTTATACATAGCATGTATAATGATTGTACATAGCGTGTATAAAGCACATAGTGTGTAAAAATTATGTGTATAATATTTATAAGCTTATACATAATATGTATAAGCCTTATACATAGCACATATAAACTTGCATATAGCATGTATAAATATATACATAGTGTGTATAATACTTAAATATAACATATATAAACTTATACATAGTGTGTATATTCTTATTTATAGTGTGTAAAATGCTTGTATAGATCATGTATAAACTTGTACATAGTGTGTATAATACTTTTATATTCAATGTAAAACTTATACATATTATGTATAAAACTTGTACATAGTATTTATAATGCTTATACATAGTGTGTACAAACTTATACATAATATGTATTATGCTTGTACATAGCGTGTATAAACTTGTACACAGTGTTTATATTATTTATAAATAGCATGTGTAAACATTTATAGAGTATGCATAATGCTTGTATTAACCTGTAAGTAGTGTATGTAATATTTTTATATAGCATGTATAATGCATGACAATAGCATGTATAATGCTTATGTATAGCTTGTATAATCTTATACATAGTGTATATAAACTTATTCAGAGTGTATAAAACTATTGAATAGTGTGTATAATGCTTGTACATAGCATATATAAATATGTACATAGTGTGTATAATACTTGTATATACCATTGAATGTAGCATAGAATGCTTGTATAAACTTATTTATTATGTGTATAATTCATGTATACAATGCATGTAATGCTAGTATATAGCGTGTATATTGTTGCAAATCTATTTTCATGGCTTATGTTTTGATGATTGACAAACACTTGGACTGCCTGTTACTTCTATCTTTTCAGGAATCAAAGATCAGACCAACAAACGGAGCCAGTTCAAGATTGCGTAGGTTTAGGGTTGAGTCAGTCTGTACTTTATTTTTTCTCTTCTTGAGTCTATTTGTAATGGTCAAAGAGACTGATGCTAAGTAACCTAACACACACACACTTGAGAGAATTAGAAATTCTATTTTTACCCATATCGGCCAGGACGATATTTACATTGTCCTGGATGATCAGGCTTAAAATAGAAAGTCTAATTAAGGATTCTTAATTAAGGCAGCCGACATTAACATATCGGCCTGGATGATACGTGTATCGGCCAGGACGATAAGATCAAAACAGAAAGAAGTTACCGCCATAGACAGATAAGGTATACTGTATTTTTAAATTATCGGCGCGGACGATCATTTATCGGCCTGGACGATATTCACAGTTATGCCTTAATTGAACAAACAAATAAGGGAAGTAATTAAGGATGATTGATATGATCACAACGTCCTGGACGATCACAGGATCGGTCAGGACGATATATTCAATATCCTTGGTTACTCTTGGACGATCGGGATCGGCTAGCATGAAAATAGGGCGATGCTCAGGACGATTTTCCTCTGAATTGAACTAATCGGTTTGGACGATCCTGAGATCGGCCAGGACGATCAAGCCAATTTTCAATCGTCCAGCACCCAAAACAGGGCGATGCCCAGGCCGATCTTCTGAGTTTTATACTGATCGGCTAGGACGATATCAATATCGGCCTGGACGATATAGTCGGCAACTTGCAATTAATGAGCTCTTCTGAAGCTCTTCTATTTAAGAGCTCTTGTTCAACATTTTAAACAACCTTTGTGCTGCTGCCTTGACCTGAGAAGGCCTTGAGGAGAGAAAGAGAGAGAGGGAGAGAGAGAGGATCTTATGAGAGGCAGCTTGTGAGGGGATTCACAAGGGTTGCTTCAAGGATCGCTCTGCTTCTTCTTCGTCTAGAGTTTCTCATCCGTGGAAGGGTCAGTAGAGGTAAGGAGTCAGCTTTTGGTTGTGGTTCTCTGCCAGCTTCAGGAGAAAGCAAAAGGAGATAGGTTCTCTACTTTGTCGGGGTGGCAAAAAGGAGGTTCATTGTAAAAGCTTCTCCGCCTAGCTGTGGGGGCTAAAGGAGAGTCACGTTGGTAGTGCAATTCTCGGAGGGTGCCTCCGACGAGTGGACGTAGGTCGAGTTGACCGAACCACTATAATTTTTTTTTCTTATTTCTTGCTTCCGCACATTTAAATTTCCGTATTTATTTTTCCTCGTGGTGTGATTTTGGTTTATGTGTTTTTCGTTCTTTATGAAAAGAAAATTTTTAAATACCAATTCACCCCCCCTCTTGGTTAGCTTGGGACTAAGTTCATAGGGCTTAACATTCCTAACGAACTTTCAAGTGGTATCAGAGTGGTATTCATAAAAACTGAGTTTGAAAACTTTTTCAATTTTGATCCATGGCTAACCTTGAAAATCGTAACACTATGGAAGGTTATTCAATTACACGACCTCCCATGTTTGACAACTTGCCTTTTGATTTCTAGAAAACCCGCATGTCTACTTTGTTGCAATCAACGGATTATCGCATGTGGATGCTTATCAAAGAAGGTTATTCTCCACCTTCTCATAAAATTAATGGTATTAAAATTGAAGTTGCTTTTACTGAATGGACTTTCGATGAACGAGATTTAGCTCAATTAAATGCAAAATGTTTGAACTGTTTTTTCTGTGCTTTGAAATCTGAGGACTACATGCATGTTTCTACTTGTTCAATAGGTAAAGAAATTTGGGATAGACTATGTATCACTTATGAAGAAACTAATGAAGTAAAACAATCCCGTTTGAATATTCTCTTGCATGATTACGAACTTTTTCATATGAAATCTCATGAATCTATTTCTGACATGTACACTAGATTTACTCAAATTGTTACTTCACTGCATGCTTTAGGAAAAGAGCTTTCAAACTATGAAAAAGTGAACAAAATTTTGAGATGCTTGCCTTCTTCATACGATGCTAAAATCACTGCAATCACTGAATCTAAGGATTTGAACACTTACTCTATTGATAACTTACTTGGCTCACTCATTGCTTATGAGCAAGGGGTGAATCAAAGAAATCTTGATGCAGGTAAGAAGAAGAAGGAGAAAATAGTTGCACTGAAAGCGCACAAATCAGATTCTGAATCTTCCGGGTCTGAAAGCGATGAAGTTGCCTTTATCACAAGGCAATTCAAAAGCTTTCTAAGAAAGATACAAAAGCATCATCAAAATTGGAGAAAGGTAAGGATCATAAACATGTTAAAGGATCTTCTGATGTTGTTTGTTTTGAATGCAGGAAACCTGGACATGTGAGAGTCGATTGCCCGACACTTCAAGATAACACAAGCAAGGAAAAGATTGAGGAGAAACCTAAGTTTAAGAAGGACAAGAAGAGAATCCAAAAGGCATTCTGGGCAGAAACTGGTACTGATTCCTCTGAGACTGAACCAGATGAAGAAACAACAAACCTGTGCTTTATATGGGAAGATCATCTTGAGTAAAGTGATGAGGAAGAGGTATGTAAACCAACCTATGATGAATTATTTGAAATTTGTAAAAAAATCCATGCATCATACAAAAACCTTAAGAAGACATATGCTAGCTTAAAAGTGGAACTTGTAAATTTGCAGAAAGAGTATGAAGTCATTCTTAAAGATCATTCAATGATTGATTCTAATCACATGGCTCTTCTTGATGAATTTGATGAGTTGAACAAAAAGCATTCAGAATTAATTGATGAACATAAGGCATTGAAAGTTTCACACACCTCACTTAATTCTGATCTTAAGAAATCTAAAGATATTGAGAAAAATTTGAGGATTGATAATAAAGCATTAAAAAGAACTAACTTGAGGATTCAAAATGATTAGATACATGTAAGAAAAATTGGATGACATCTACTTTTAATCCTAAGCCGGAATCTAGGAAGAGGCATTATAACTCAAACCATTTAAGAAACTCTTTTCCTGGAGTTAGATGATTTTCATGTGGCATGCTAGGACACATCTCACACACTTGCACCGTTCACCGTAGTACACATTGGGTGTGGAGACCTAAGATGCATGATTCACAGCATGTCATATCTGCATTGCATTCTACTTTTTCTAAGAAGGGGCCCAAATCTGTTTGGGTTCCTAAATCTGACTATTGTTGAAGTTTTTGCAGGAGTGGTCTCACCAAAGACCTCGTGGGAGCATAGGATAACTGGACATAAGGAGGCTGGCAGCTCAAAATTGCTTAAACTCGCTGCTTTATAACTTGCTTGAAATTTTTAGTTTTTGTGTTATTTTTGTGCTAGTTTTGTGCTTGCTTTGTGTTGTTCTAGTTTGCTTTGTTTTCATTTTTTTGTTATGTTTGGTGTTACATATGGTGAATCTTTTCAAGCTTTTAGATTTTGGAGTTTTGGAGATAGTGTTTAGCTTTAATAAATTGATTAAAGAAAGAAATACCGTTGATGTTTTCCCTCCTTCTGACCTTATTTAGTGGTATGAATTTCATCTCTAAACAAAAGACTAACTCATCTTAAGCCAATGATTTTTGAAACTAAGATTCTTTCTATCTTGCTATAATAATCTATCTTATACATAATATCCAAAGTTCTTACATATCTTTCAAGTTATTTAAAATCTTGCCATTGTTTTTATCATATAATTTTGATTTTGTTTTGTGACTTGTTCTTCCCTATGTTAGAGAGAGAGCTACTATTCTCTAATATTTGGAGGATATACTTACAACTAAGAATCTTTTTAAAGGTTTTTGTTAAAGAGCTTTTAGCTTACAAATTAAAAGGGAAAGAGGCCAATGACGCCAAATTGAAAAAAAAAATATTATACACAAAAGTGTAACAAAAATCAAGATGCTCAAAGAGCGAATTCAAAGATAAAAGAGGCATAAAATGAGCCCACTAAAAGGCAAGTTATTCTCTCTTTTCAAAACTTTTAAAATTTAGAAGAACTTATGAGTTATGTGAGATTTTTCAAAGGCTTGATTTTGAATTCCATGATTGAGACAAATTACTTTGTTTTATTATTTATGAGATTTTTTTGTAAACAAGTTTTGATTGGATCTTCTTTTTGCCCAATTAGGTTTATTCTGAGTTAAGTTTTTTTATTTTTCAAAAGAAAATTTGTACCATAAAGAATGTCTAATCTAGAGTTAACAGAATAGGATATTCTACCATTGTCTGATTAAGATCGGCTAAACTCCTTGTGAAACTCTAAATTCTAATTAGTTGAAAACTTCTCATATGAAGCCTTGATAAAACAAAAAAAATTAGAAAAATTAAAATTCAAAAGTATTCTTTTTATTTAATTACTTTTTCCCATTATTTTTTAACTTTATATTATTGTATTTTTATCTACTTTTATTTTGTTTTATTTTTGAGGGCTTTTATCATCACCATCCTTCATTGTTCCTCATATTCTAGTCACATCATCCTGGCCGATATTTTTATCGTCCTGGACGATAGGGCAAAATCTCTTCAAATTCCATCTGCTGGTCTTTCCTGTGCTTGCTGTAACTCATCGTCCTAGATGATACTAAATCATCCTGGACGATCTGATCGAACTCTGTTGCAATCATATTGATAGACCTGGCCGATGAATTTTATGAACATCGTCCTGGCCGATACACTTGATCGTCCTGGACGATCTACGTGTCGCTCATTTAAAATCATTAAATTTGGCCCCGGACGATCCATTATTAGACAATCGTCCTGGCCGATCCACTGTTCATCCTGGATGATACACGTGGCAGAGATTTAAAACGTCTTAACTTTGGCCGGTACGATCAATTATTGTTCATCATCCTAGATGATCCACCTAATCGGCCCAGACAATCTGCTTTTTCAAATGGTCGACTGACATAACTCCTCAGGACGATCGTCTGTGTCTAATTGTCTTGGCTAATATCTGATCGGCCCGGACGATCGGACAGCCTTTTTGACCAATCGGCCTGTACGCAATTATTGAGCCATATCGGCTTGGACGATTTTGAGATCGGCCTGAACGATATGATCGTTTCTTTAAATTCTGGCTGATCCAGCAATATTTTCCACATCATGCCTTCTCCTCTTGTGTCTTCTTGCTAATCTCTTTTCTATGGCTAGTGGGAAACGTGTTTGACAGGCTTCTTGGAGTTCCTCGAGGGCCACTCTGGACCCTCAATTTAGGGAGGCAGAGGATCAGGCTGCCTACCATCGATACAGAGAATGTGGGATTACAGTCTCTAGAATTATCAATCCTGCCCACATCTCATACCCAGTAATGGATCTTTTTGCTCACACCTCCCTTTTTTTCATTTTGTCTCTTGCTTTTCCTTTTAATACCGAGTTTCTTCGAGAATTCTTTGCAAACCTTCGCATTAATTCTACCTTCACAGCCCTGACCTCCTATGTGAATCGACGCCCTGTCGAAATCACATATCAGGACTGTGTTGAACTGTTACAGCTATCAACCACCAGGGATAAGCTGCACTTAATCGCTTCAGATCCTGACCTTGACTGGTCCACAGCGAATCACTTTCTTTGCCAGACCAATGCACCTTTTCACGTTGGAGAGACTAGCTCTTTAGTCAAAGATGCTAGGACAATCCAACATGTCCTTCGCACCTCCATAATTTCAAAAGCCGGGGATCGAATCCACATCACCCCTCTACTTTCCCTCACTACTTTCTACATCATGGCATAGAGAGAATTCAATACCGCGGACTAAATTTTTCAATACTTTGATCAGTTAACCACAATCTGCAATCCAGGTCATAAGAGGAAACCCAATCTAGCCTTAGGACACATCATAGTCTATGTCCTTGAAACCAAATACCAACTTCTGTACCCTATTCCACCTAACCTCCCAACTCCCTTCTATTCAAATAGTTCCTTCAGTACCCTTCATAGTACTCATCTCCACCCAGGAGATGGGGAACCTCGGGGCGCTGGAGAGGAGGAGGCTCCCGCTCCTGCTCCCGTTCTAGATCCTATTCCTCTCCACCAGCACTCACCGGTTGATCAGTTGATAGAGAAGTTTGATCGTTGGGAGGCCCGCTTTGATGCTTACGTTGCTGTACAGGTGCAGCAACATTCTGATGATATGAACAGCTACGAGAAGAACCGCGCAGAGGACTTAGCCCGCTTTGACAGATACATGACTCACCAACCGCAGCAGCATGACCAGGATATCGCCTAGTTCAATGCTCAGTTTACTTCACTTGCCAGCTACTTTCAGCAGCCACCTCCACCACCTCCATCCGATGATCAGGGTCCCTCATTTTTCTAGTCTGTGTTTTATGTTGTTTATTTCCTATTTTCTATATGTTGCTTTCTAGTCTGTTTTTATCTCTGTTGTGTTGTTTTCTTTTGTATATCTGGATCCTCTTTTTGTGATGACAAAAGAGGGAGTAAGTTGTGGTAGGAAAAAGGTTATGTAACTTAGAATTTTTAATGAACTGTTTTTTTTTAGTTCTTCCTACTTGTGTTTTCTATCATCAAAAAGGGGGAGATTATTGCAAATCTATTTTCATGGCTTATGCTTTGATGATTGACAAACACTTGGACTACTTATTATTTCTAACTTTTCAGAAATCAAAGATCGAACCAACAAACGGAGCCAGTTCAAGATTACGTATGTTTAGGGTTGAGTCAGTCTGTACTTTATTTTTTCTCTTCTTGAGTCTATTTGTAATGGTAAAAGAGACTGATGCTAAGTAACCCTACACATACACACTTGAGAGAATTAGAAATTCTGTTTTTACCCATATCGACCAGGACAATATTTACATTATCCTGGACGATCAAGCTTAAAACAGAAAGTCTAATTAAGGATTCTTAATTAAGGCAACCGACATTAACATATCGGCCTAGACGATACATGTATCAGCCAGGACGATAAGCTCAAAACAGAAAGAAGTTGCCGCCATAGACAGATAAGGTATACTGTATTTTTAAATTATCGGCCCGGACGATCATTTATCGGCCTCGATGATATTCACAATTATGCCTTAATTGAACAAACAAATCAGGGAAGTAATTAAGGATGATTGATATGATCACATCGTCCTGGACGATCGCAGGATCGGCCAGGATGATATATTCAATATCCTTGGTTACTCCTGGATGATCGGGATCGGCCAGCATGAAAATAGGGCGATGCTCAGGACGATTTTCCTCTGGATTGAACTAATCGGCCTGGACGATCGTGAGATCGGCCAGGATGATCAAGCCAATTTTCAATTATCCAGCACCCAAAATAGAGCGGTGCCCAGGCCGATCTTCTGAGTTTTGTACTGATCGGCCAGGATGATGTCAATATCGGCCTGGATGATTTAGTCGGCAACTTGTAATTAATGAGCTCCTTTGAAGCTCTTCTAATTAAGAGTTCTTGTTCAATGTTTTGAACAACCTTTGTGCTGCTGCCTTGACCTGAGAAGGCCTTGAGGAGAGAAAGAGAGAGAGGGAGAGAGAGAGGATCTTGTGAGGGGATTCATAAGGGTTGCTTCAAGGATCACTCTGCTTTTTCTTCATCTAGAGTTTCTCGTTCGTGGAAGGGTCGGTAGAGGTAAGGAGTCAGCGTTTGGTTGTGGTTCTCTGCCAGCTTCAGGAGAAAGCAAAAGGAGATAGGTTCTCTACCTTACCGGGCTGGCAAAAAGGAGGTTCATTGTAAAGGCTTCTCCGCCTAGCCGTGGGGGCTAAAGTAGAGTCACGTTGGTAGTGCAATTCTCGGAGGGTGCCTCCGATGAGTGGACGTAGGTCGAGTTGACCGAACCACTATAAATTTTTGTGTTCTTATTTTTGCTTCCGCACATTTAAATTTCCGTATTTATTTTTCCTCGTGGTGTGATTTTGGTTTATGTGTTTTTCGTTCTTTGTGAAAAGAAAATTTTTAAATACCAATTCACCCCCCCTCTTGGTTAGCTTGGGACTAGTTCATATGGCTTAACATTCCTAACGAACTTTCATATATGGTGTGTATAATGCTTGTACCTAACGTGTATAAACTTATAAATAATGTGTATAATGCTTAAACCTAGCAAGTATAAACTTGTATATAATATGTACATTATTTGTATAAACTTGTACATAGTGTGTTTAATAATTATACATAGCATGTATAATGCTTGTATATAGCGTGTATAAACTTACACAAAATATGTAAAATTATGTGTATAGCATTTATAAACTTATACATAGAATGTATAAGCCTTATACATAACATATATAAACTTGTACATAGTTTGTAAAAGTTATGTATATAGCGTGTAAAAATTTATACATGATGTGTATAATCCTTATACATAGTTTATAAACTTGTTCATAGTTTGAATAATATTTATATAAACTTGTACATAGTGTGTATAATGATTATATATAGCATCTATAATACTTGTATAAACTTATACATAGTGTGTATAATTCTTATACATAGCATATACGAACTTGTACATTATTTTTATAATGTTTATATATATTGTTTTCAAATATATACATAGTTTGTATAATGCTTATACATAGCATATATAAACTTGTATATAGTGTGTATAAACTTGTATATTACGTGTATAAACATGTATATAGTATATATAATACTTGTACATAACATGTACAAACTTGTACATAGTGTATAAAATGCTTGTACATAAGGTGTATAATCTTGTATAATTCATGTATAATGCTTGTACATAGCATATAAAAACTTGTACATAGTATGTAAAATACTTATACATATCATATACATAATATGTATAATGCTTATATACAACATGTATAAACTTATATATAGTGTGTATAATTCTTATTAATAGTGTGTAAAATGCTTGTACATATCAGATACAAACTTATACATAATGTGTATAATACTTGTAAATTGATTGTAAAACATGTACATAGTGTGTATAAAACTTGTACATAATGTTTATAATTCTTATACATAGTATGTAAAAACTTATACATATTATGTATAATGCTTGTACCTAGCATGTATAAACCATTACATAGTGTGTATATTATTCATAGATAGCGTGTATAAAATTCTATATAGTACGAATAATGCTTATATAAACTTATACGTAGTGTGTATAATACTTTTATATAGCGTGTATAATGATTGTATATTGCATGTGCAATGCTTATATATAGCTTATATAAACTTTTACATAGTATATATAAACTTATTCAGAGTATATAATACTTATGAATAGTGTATATATGATTATATATAGAGTGTATAAATCTGTACATAGTGTGTATAATATTTGTATATAGCATTGAACGTAGTGTAGAATGCTTGAAAAAACTTATATATATTGTGTATAATTTATGTATATAGTGTGTGTAATACTGGTATATAGCTTGTACATAGTGTGTATAATGATGTACATAATGTGTATAAATATATACATAATGTGTATAAATATATACATAATGTGTATAATACTTATACATAGCACGTATAAACTAGTACATAACATGTACAATATTTGTATAAACATGTACATAGTGTGTATAATACTTGTACATAACATGTATAATACTTATTCATTGCGTGTATTAACTTGAACATAGTTTATAAAAATTATTTATATAGTGTTTATAAACTTATACATAGTATGAATAGGCCTTATACATAGCATATATAAACTTACACATATTGTGCAAAAATTATGTACATAACGTGTATGAACTTATACATGGTGTGTATAATCCTTATACATAGTGTGTATAAACTTGTACATAATATGCATAAACTTATTTATAATTTTTATAATCCTTATATATAGTATGTATAAACTTGTACATAGTCTGTATAATGCTTGGACATAATATTTGTATAATATTTGAATAAACTTATACATATAGTGTAAAATACTTGTGAATAGTGTGTATAATACTTGTATATAGATTGTATAAACTTATACATAGTGTGTATAATGCTTGTTTAAACTTGTACATAGTGTGTATAATGTTTGTACATAGCATCTATAATACTTGTATAAACTAATACATAGTGTGTATAATGCTTGTCCATAGTATATACAAACTTGTACAGTTTTTAAAATGCTTATATATAATGTTTACAAACTTATACATAATGTGTATAATGCTTATACATAGTATGTATTAACATGTATATAGTATGTATAAACTTGTACATTGCATGTATAAACTTGTACATAGTGTGTAGAATACTTGTACATGGCATGTACAAACTTATATATAATGTATAAAATGCTTATTCATAGCATATATATAAACTTGTATAATTCATGAATAATGATTGTACCTAGCATCTATAAACTTATATATAGTGTGTATAATACTTATACGTGCTATATACATAATATGTATAATGCTTAAATATATTATGTATTAATTTATACATAGTGTGTATAATTCTTATTTATAGTGTGTGAAATGCTTGTACATATCATGTATAAACTTGTACATAGTATATATAATACTTATATATTGCATGTAAAAGTTGTACATAGTGTGTATAAAACTTATATATAGTGTTTATAATGTATATACAGAGTGTGTACAAATTTATACATAATATGTATAATATTTGTACATAGCGTGTATAAAATTATACATAGTGTATATATTATTTATAGATAGCATGTAAAAACCTCTACATTGTATGCATAATGCTTGTATAAATTTATAAGTAATGTGTATAATACTTTTATATAGCCTGTATAATTCTTGTATATAACATGTACAATACTTATATATAGCTTATATAAAGCATGTATTTAGTGTATATAAACTTATTCATAGTGTGTAATACTTATGAATAGTGTGTATAATGCTTATACATAGCATGTATAAATATGTACATAGTGTGTATAATACTTGTATATAGCATTAAACGTAGTGTAGAATACTTGAATAAACTTATATATAATGTGTATAATTCATGTATACAGTGTGTGCAATTCTCGTATATAGCGGTTTCATAGTGTTTATAATGCTTGTACATAACGTGTATAAATTTATATATAATGTGTATAAACTTGTACATAACATATACAAAATTTTTATAAACTTATACATAGTGTGTAAAATACTTGTACATAGCATGTATAAACTTACTCAAAGTGTGTAAAAATTATGTACATAGCGTTTATAAACTTATACATAGTATGTATAAACTTGCACATAGTGTGTAAAAATTATGTTTTTAGCGTTTATAAACTTATACATAATGTGCATAAACTTGTTCATAGTTTGTATAATTCTTATACATAGCATGTATAAACTTGTATATAGTCTGAATAATATTTGTATATAGCGTGTGTATAATGTTTGAATTAACTTGTACATAGTGTGTATAATGCTTAAAATAGTGTGTATAATGCCTGTACCTATAAGGGATAAACTTGTACATTGTGTGTATAATACTTGTATAAATATATACATCGTATGTATAATGCTTGTAAATACCATCTATAATACTTGTATAAACTTATACATATGTATAATGTTTGTACATAGCATATACAGACTTGTACATAGGTTTTATATTGCTTATATATAGTGTTTATAAATATATACATAGTGTGTATAATGCTTGTACATAACATGTATAAATTAGTATATAGTGTGTATAAATTTGTATATTGCGTGTATAAACTTGTACATAGTGTGTATAATACTTGTACATAGTATGGACGAACTTGAACATAGTATGGACAAACTTGTAAATAGTATCTAAAATTCTTGTACATTGCATGTATAAACTTATATAATTCATATATAATATTTATACATAACATGTATGAACTTGTACTTAGTATGTATAATACTTAAACATAGCATGTGCATAGTGTGTATAATGCTTATATATAGCATGTAAAAATTTATACATAGTGTGTATAATTCTTATTTATAGTATATAAAATGTTTATACATATCGTGTATAAACTTATACAAAGTGTGTATAATACTTTTATATTTCATGTAAAACTTATATATAGTATGTATAAAACTTGTACGTAGTGTTTATAATGCTTATACATAGTGTGTACAAACTTATACATAATTTATATAATGCTTGTACATAACATGTATAAATATTTACATAGTGTGTATATTATTTATAGATAGCGTGTATAAACTTCTACATAGCATACATAATGCTTGTATAAACTTATATCTAGTATGTATAATACTTTTATATTACGTGTATAATGCTTGTATATACCATATACAATGCTTATATATAGCTTGTATAAACTTTTACATAGTGTATATAAACTTATTCAAAGTGTATAATACTTATGAATAGTGTGTATAGTACTTGAACATAGCGTGTATAAATATGTACATAGTGTGTATAATACTTGTATATAGCATTGAATGTAGTGTAGAATGCTTCTAAAAACTAATATATAATGTGTATAATTCATATATACAGTGTGTGCAATGGTCGTATATAGCATGTACATAATGTGTATAATGATTGTACATAACATTATAAACTTATATATAATGTGTATGATTTTTTTACATAATATGTATAAACTTGTACATAACATGTATAATATTTTTATAAATTTATACATAGTATGTATAACAGTTGTACATAGCATGTATAATGCTTGTACATAACGTGTATCAACTTGCACATATTGTGTAAAAATTATGTATATAACATTTATAAACTTATACATAGTATGTATAAGCCTTATACATAATATGTATAAACTTGTACATAGTGTGTAAAAATTATATATATAGCGTGTATAAACTTATACATGGTGTGTATAATCCTTATACATAACGTGTATAAACTTATACATAATGTGCATAAACTTATTCATAGTTTGTATAATCCTTATACATAGCGTGTATAAACTTATACATAGCATGTGTATCAAGTTTGAATAAGCTTATACATAGTGTGTATATTGCTTGTAAATAGTGTGTATAATGCTTGTTCGTAGAATATATAAACTTATACATAGTGTGTATAATACTTGTTTAAAGTTGTACATAGTTTGTATAATGCTTGTACATAGTATCTATAATACTTTTATATGTTGCAAATCTGAGTTTATGGATTAGGCTTTTGATGATAGTAAACATTCCTGATTTTCTACGACTGCCTTGCTTACTAACCTTTCAGGTCTACAAGATCTAGTGCAACTCAAGCCTGTTTAAGATTGGATATATTATGTTTGAGTTAGTTTGTAATTTTTTCTTTCTTGAGTATATTATAAAAGTGGTTCTTGATGCTAAGTAACCTTACACACACACACTTGATGGATTATTTTTTACAGTTTTTTTTTATTTTGAGTACATCATCGAGGACCATATCCATATCGGCAAAGACGATCCGACTAAAAATAGAAACTCTAATTAGGGCATCCTGGTTAAGGTAGCTGTCAATAAGCACATCATCCTAGACAATCCTTATTTTAGCCAGGATGATAGGCTTAAATCAGAAAGAATCAGCCGCTAGATCTATTTAGGTAAAATTTATTTTTGGACATCAGCCAGGATGAACCATTATATTGGCCTGGATGATTCAACATAATTATGCCAAAATTAATCTGGTTAGTGAGGAATGCAATTAAGGCTTGATTGATACGACCACATCATCATGAATAATCGAAGGATAGTCCAAGATGATCAGTTCAAAAACTTTAGTGGTTCCTGGACTATCAACATCGGCTAGCTCGTATTCAGAACGATGTTCTAGATGATTTTCCTCAGTTTTGAACTAATCGTCCAGGACGATCGTGAGATCGGCCCAAACGATCAAGCTATTTTTTTGATCGTCCTGACTTCTTTTCGAAACGATGATATGGCCAAAATTTTGTGATTTAAATTAATCATACAGGACGATGTGAATAAATTTCTTCTGTTCATCTTAGATCGTCCCACCTAATTAGGCTTAATTTGCACTGATCATATAGGAAGATATTTATATTATCCTGGACGACAAAGTCGGCAAGCTGCAATTAATGAGATATTTTGAAGCTCTTCTATTTAAGAGTTCTTATTCTATGTTTTGTAAGACTTTTTTCTGCTGTCTTGACCTGAGAGAGCCAAGAGGAGAGGGAGGAACTTATGAGGGGAGTTTATGAGAGGGAGGAACATATGAGGAGAGTTTGTGAGAGGGATTCACAAAGGTTGCTCCATACAAGGTTCCAAGGTGTCTTCTCTAGTCTTCGTCCTTTGTCCTTGGGGGTTTAAGGGAGGTCTACTTTAGCAATTGATTGAGGTTCTCTGCCTGCTTCAGGAGGAAGTAAAAGGAGTTGGGTTCTCTACCTCGCTGGGGTCGGCGGAAAAGAGGTTTTGTAAAGGCTTCTCCACCTTGCTGTGGGGGAAAAAGATAAGTCACATTTTTAGTGCAATACCTGGAGGGCACCTCCGGGGAGTGGACGTAAGTCGAGTTGACCGAACCACTATAAATTTTATGTGTTCTTTTCTTACTACTTTCAGTATTTATTTTTCTGCACTTTAATTTTGGTGAACTTGGTTTGGTTTTTATTTGTGCTTTGCTTAAAGAAATTTTTTTAAAATACCAATTTACCCCCCTCTTGGTTAGCCTCGGGCTAGTTCTTAAGGGCTTAATATCCCTAACGAACTTTTAAGTGGTATCAGAGCGGAATTCATAAAAACTATGTTTGAAAACTTTTTAAATTTTTGATCCATGGCTAATAATGGTAATCGTCGGAAGGGTATTTTATTACCCGACCACATTTATTTGATAATATCCCTTTTGATTTTTAAAAAACTCACATGTCTACATTTTTACAATCAATTGATTATCGCATGTGGATGCTTGTTAAGGATAGTTATACACCTCCAACTGGAAAACTTAATGGCGTTACTGTTTAACTTCCTTTTACTGAATGGACTCTCGATGATAGGGATTTAGCATAATTAAATGCAAAATGTTTGAACTATATTTTTTTTTGTGCTTTAAAATCAAAAGATTACATGCGTGTTTCTACTTGCACTACTGGTAAATAAATTTGGGATATATTGTGTGTCACCTATAAAGGTACAAATGAAGTTAAGCAATCTCATTTGAATATTCTCTTGCATGATAATGAACATTTCTATATGAAATCTTCTGAATCAATTTCTTAAATATATACAAGGTTTACTCAGATTGTTAATTCTTTGCATGCATTAGGAAGAGAACTCACTAACTATAAAAAAGTTAATAAAATTTTCAGATGCTTGCCTTTCTATTTTGATGCTAAAATTACTGTAATTACTAAATCAAAAGATTTAAATATTTATTTGATTGATAACTTACTTGGCTCACTCATTGCTTATGAGCAAGGTGTGAATCAAAGAAATCTTGATGTAGGTGAGAAAAGAAATGAGAAAATTGTGGCATTGAAGGCCAACGACACGGACACTGATTCATTTGGGTCTAAATGTGATGATGTTGCCTTAATTACAGGGAAATTCATAAGCTTTCTAAAGAAGAAGTAAAAGAACCATCAAAAGTGGAACAAAGATAAGGGAAACAAAAATTATAAAAGTTCTAATGATATGATTTGTTTTGAATGCAGGAAGCTAAGACATGTCAAAGCTGATTGCCCCACACTTAAGTCTCACCTAAGCAAGGAGAAGGGTGAGGAGAATCCCAAGTTCAGGAAGGACAAGAAGGAATTCCAAAAGGCATTCTAGGCTGATTTTGCATCAGATTCCTCTGAGACTGAACCTGAAGAGGATACAACAAACTTGTGCTTAATGGCAGATGATCATCTTGATCAAGGTGACCAAGAAGAGGTATGTGAACTAACCTATGAGCAACTCCTTGAAGTTTCTAAAAAAATTCATGCATCATATAGGAAACTTAAGAAAACACATGCTTAATTGAAATTAGAATTTTTAAATTTATAAAAAGAGCATGAAATTCTTCTTAAAGATCATTATATAATTGATACTAATCACATGGCTTTACTTGATGAGTTTGATGCATTAAATAAAAACATGCTGAATTATCTGATGCTTATGATTCTTTAAAATCATCCCATGCTGAGTTAGAAAAGGAATATAAAAAATTAGAAAATTTAAAAGCTTTTGAAAATAAAAATCATCATTTCATGCATCACATAAAAAGCATCACCATAGATTAGTGCATCCTTTTCCTGGAGTTAGATATTTTTCATGTGGCATGTTAGGACACATTGCACACACTTGCACCATTTACCATAGTACACATTGGGTAATGGAGACCCAAACTGCATGAGTCACAGCATAATACATATGCATTACATTCTACTTTCCATAATAATAGACCCAAACCTATTTGAGTTCCTAAATCTGATATTTTTTTGATTTTGTAGGTAAGCTCTCACAAAAGGCCTCATGAGAGCATGTGGTACCTATACAATGGATGCTCTCGACTTATGACTAGCGATGCCAATCAATTCATTTTGCTGGAGACCAAGATTTGAGGCAAGGTTACTCTTGGAGACAACACCACCAGGAAGGTGGTAGGCTCAGGTATAATTGAAAATTCCAAGAACCTTTTGATTGAAAAAGTTTTGCTTGTAGATGGACTGAAACATAACTTGCTCAGCATCAGTCAGCTTTACGACAAGGACTTCATCATAAAATTCTTGGCAAATTCATGCATTATCAGCTTAAATACTAACACTATTTTTTAGGCAAAGCAGATCAACAACGTTTATATGCCTGATTTAAATAATATTAAATGTGCTACTTTATTTTGCTTAAAAACTACTGTAGATGATTCATAGTTGTGGCACATGAGATTATGTCATGCCAGTTTGAAAACTCTTAAAAAAGTGACCCAGAAAGACCTAATTAGAGGTGTCCCCAAGCTTAAGTTTTCAAAAGACAACTTTTGTGATGCCTGCTAATTAGGAAAGCAAGTCCAATACACTTTTCCCCCATTAAGGATATTAGCACCTCTAGACCTTTACAAGTTCTTCACATGGATTTGTTTGGACCCATTAGCACTGCCAACTTAAGAGGGAAAGTCTATGGTTTTGTGATTGTCGATGACTATTTGAGGTTCACTTGGATTAGATTTCTGTCACATAAAAAAGAGTCTTTTGATGAGTTTAGAGCCTTCTTCACTTGGATTCAGAAAAAGCTAGGTTGTCAGATTTTGACCATCCATAGTGACCATGGGGGAGAGTTTAAAATGAGAGATTTATAGATCTTTTAGGACCCCTTAGTAGAACTAGTTAGCCGAAAGGAAGAATTAGACCTTAGTGGAAGCCTCTAGAACCATGCTTGCTGAGTATTCATTTCCAAAATACTTTTGGGCTAAAGCGGTTAACACAACTTGTTATGTGTTGAATAGGGTGAATATTGGAGCCAAATTAGATAAGACACCCTATGAGATCCTTAAGGGTAGGACACCCAATCTTTCCCACCTTCATGTCTTTTGTTGTAAGGTTTTCATTCACAACAATAGAAAGTCTCACTTAGGAAAATTTAACACAAAATATGATGGAGTGTTCTTAGGGTATTCTAGTGTTGGGAAGTCTTTTACGGAGTTTAATAAGAAGACTTTGGTGGTGGAGGAGACTACTCATGTAGTGCTTTATAAATGTGATCCTTGAAAGCCTAGAATTAAGAATGATAATGATGTTGGAGAGATTACCACTGAGTAGAAAATTTGGAAAAGAGGGTAGAGCACCAAAACACTGAAGGAGTAGGAGAGATTATCCAAGGAGTAGAAAATATAGATCTAGAGGAAAGGATTGAACCTTCACACACTTTGCTTAGAGATTGGAGATACTCTTTGAGTCACCCTAAGAATCTGATCTTAGGAGACTCTTCTCATGGAGTTAGGACTGAATATGGACTTAGGAAGGAAGTGAACCACTCTGCCTTTATCTTAATGAGTGAACCCACCAACATTAATCAAGCCCTTTCTGATGAGTCTTGGATCTTAGCCATGCATGCGGAGTTGAACCAATTTGTTAGGAATGATATTTGGGAGCTTGTATAAAGCCTTAAGGGACAAAGTGTAGTTGGAACCAAGTGGATCTTTAAGAATAAGGTGAATAATTCTGGTGTGGTGGCTAGGAATAAAGTAAGATTGGTAGCTAAGGGGTACAACCAAATAGAAGAGATAGATTTTGAGGAGACCTTTGCCTCTTTAGCTAGATTGGAAGTCATTAGAGTGCTATTAGCCTTTGTCTGCTATAAAAAATTTAAGCTTTTCAAAATGGATGTTAAGAGTGTCTTTTTAAATGGGATAATAAAAGAGGATGTGTTTGTAGAACAACTCTCAACTTTTGAGAGTTCCCAATTTTCAAATCATGTTATTAAACTAAAAAAGGCCTTGTATGGATTAAAGTAGGCACCCAGAGCCTGATATTATGAGAGGCTTAACACATTCTTACAAGAGAGGGAGTTTGTTAAGGGGAGCGTAGACACTACCCTTTTTCTAAGGAGAGTAGGAGATGATTTACTCACTGTTCAGATCTATAACGATGATATACTTTTTAGATCTTCTGATAAGAGACTATGTGATGAGTTTTCTAAAATAATGAGAAGAGAGTTTGAGATGAGTATGATGGAAGAGTTGTCCTACTTTTTGGGATTTAGCATAAAACAATTAGATGATGGAACCTTTCTAAATCAATCAAAACACATTAAGGACATCTTGAAAAAGTATGAGATGTATAAAGCCGAGCTAATTAATATTCCCATGACCTCCAGTGTTCTGTTGGATAAGGACCCAAGTGGGATGTCTACTGATCAAAAGAAGTATAGAGGGATGATTGGATCTTTACTTTACCTGACTGCTAGTCGATCTAATATAATGTTTAGCATTTGTCTTTATGCTATATTTCAGGCTGACCCTAAGGAATCCCACCTAATTGCAGTTAAGAGAATTCTTAGATACCTATTAAAGACCCAAAACTTAGGAATCTGGTACCCTAAGCACTGCACTTATTTTAAGATTATTGGATATTCTGATTCTGATTTTGCAGGATGTAAGGTTGATAGAAAAACCTCTTCTAAAATTTGCCAATTCATAGGACAGTCTTTAGTCTCCTGGTCTAGTAAAAATAAAAACTCTGTTGCACTTTCCACTGCTGAAGCTGAGTACATTGCTTTAGGAAGTTGTGTGGCCCAAGTTTTTTGGTTCAAATAGCAGGTTCTAGATTTAAGATTACCTGTAGGCACCATCTCAATTCCTTATGACAACACTAGTGCCATCTACATTTCTAAGAATTCTATCCAACATTCAAGGACTAAGCACATTGACATAAGGCATCACTTAATTAAAGACCAAGTGACTAAAGGAGACAATGAGTTACACTATATGGCGAATGAGAATCAACTGGCTGACATATTTACTAAACCACTGGCCTTCGACACTTTCAGTACTTTAAGAACCAGACTAGGTGCGATTGATATTAATGCATGAGCTTGATTTCTACTAATTTTTGATCTGTTATCTGCTGATTATTTTTGTTTTATGTTTGGTAGTTTTTACATTTTTTATTTTTTTGTAGTTATTTTTTTTTTGGTACTTTATTTTTTGTATACCTTAAATTTTTTTTTCTAATCATCGCTAAAGTGATATCTTATACCTTATTTTTGTTTTTTAAAAATTTGTAGTCAATGTTTTACATCTCTTAAGCTGCTAAAGGGTAGAAACACTGTTGAATGTGTCTCTTTCTCTAACCTATTTTTGTGGAGAAATTTTCTTTTCTAAATAAAAGTCTATCTCAAATTAATAACTAGATTTAACAATTAAGATCTTTTCTACCTTGCTACAGAAATCTAGATTATATTTATAATAATCAAAGTTTTTATGTTACTTCAAGATTTCTCGTTATCCTGCCAATGCATATTTCATATGATTTTTTAATTCTATTTTGTGGTTTAGTCTTCCCTATATTAGAGAGTGAGTTTTTCTTCTCTAATATCTAGAAGATATACTCACAACTTAGAATATTTAAGAGTTTTTGGAAGAGAATCTAGCTTGCAAAAAATAAAAAATAAAGTGGCTAATGATGCCAAAAGCAAAAGATGCGCAATGATGCCAAATTGAAAAAAATAGACAAAGTGTATAAAAATCAAAAGATGCGCAAAGTGTGCCATTTAATGGAAAAGATGCATAAAATGAGCCCATCAAAAAGTAAACTCTCTTCTCTTCTTCCAACTCTTAAAACTTGGAAGAATTCAAGTATAACTTGAGATTTTCAAGGACTTGATTTCGAATTTCATGATTGTAACAAACTACATTTATACATTATTCTATAAGATATTTTCCTGAAGTCAAGTCTTAACCAGATCTCTTTTTCTTATCCAATTGATTTTTCTGAGTTAGGTCTTTTAATTTCAAAAGACAATTTTGCTCTAAAAGAAGTCCTAAGCTTAGGGTTAACATGATCAGATATTTTACCATTTTTAAGATTTTTGATGTTGTTAACTCATTAACTTATAAATTTTTAAAATAGAACAAATGGAGACTATATAATATTCATGCCTTGATTAAAAAAAATTTGTTTCTTTATTAATTTTTAGGTCTTTTTCTTATTTTATCGTTATTATTTTTTGTTGATTTTATTATTTTTGGGCCTTCTCTGATCATCTCCATCATTCCTTTTATTTTCAAATTTTTGTCACATCGTCCTGGATGATATTTATATCGTCTCGGATGATCTGTTCTTTTCTCTTCAAAAAAATCCATCTGCTGAATATTCTGACCTTTCTGGTCTTCATCGTCCTGGATGATCCATTATCGTCCTGGACGAAATGATCGTCTTATGCTATAATCATCTTGATTGTCTTGGCTTATGCATTTAATAATTATCCCGATTGATACACATGTTCTTCCTGAATGATACACGTGTTAGTACGTTTAAAATCTTTAAATTTGCCCGGGACGATCCATTTTTGGACAATCGGCCCAGACGATCCATTGTTCGTCTTGGATGATACACATGGAACAAGATTTAAAATGCTTTAAATTTGGCCTATATGATCCATTATTGAGCATCGTCTTGGGAGATCCACCTAATCGGCCCTAATGATCTGCTTTTTCAATGGTCATCTAGCTTGACTCCTTAGGACGATCGCCTGTGTCTAATCATTCCGGATGATATCTGATCATCCCTGGCGATCAGACCACCTTTTTGACCAATCATCCTGCCGCAATAATTGCACTGGATTGTCTTAGATGATCCTGCGATCATCTTGGATGATCCAGCCAATCCTTTAAATTCAGATCCTTCCAACCAGATTTCTTCACAATAACTTCTTCCCTTAATTTCCTACTTCTTATTTTCTTGCTATTTTTTGCTAATGGATATCAGCAAGCGCTCTCATCACACATCCGAAAGTTCCTCGAGGGCCATTCTGGTCCATCGATTCCTAGAGGAGGATGATCAAGCCGCCTACTAGTGATATAAGATGTGCAGTATTATAGGGGATAAGCTGCATACCCTGATTTTCGATCCTGATTTTGAAAAGGCTACGACCAATCACTTTTTTCACCACACCAATGCCCACTTTCATGTTGGAGAGGCTATCTCTTTACTTAAAGATGCTAGGACATGACCTAGTTTGGATCTCAGTTTGCTACTTTGGCCAGCTACTTTCAACAAACACCACCACCACCACCACCCCCTTTTGATGACCAGGGGCCATCAGTTTTATATTTTTTTAATATGTTATTTTTTATTGTTATTTATTTTCTTTTGGTTATTTAGTTTCTATTCTATTTTACTTTCCTCCTCCTTTTGTGATGTCAAAAGGGGGAGTAGTCTGCTGTACCTTATACTTTTGATTCTAAAATTTATTTAACATCTTTTCATTACATTATTTTCATTAAACTGCCATAACTGTTTGGAATTTTTTGGTTGTGTTGACCAATGATTAAAAAGGGGGAGATTATTTCAAATCTGAGTTTATGGATTAGACTATTGATGATAACAAACATTCATGATTTTCTATGACTTCCTTGCCTATTAACTTTTTGGGTCCACAAGATCAAGTACAACTCAAGCCATCTCAAGATTGGGTAGATTAAGTTTGAGTCAATTTGTAATTTTTCCTTTCTTGAGTTACTTGTTAAAGTGGTTCCTGATGCTAAGTAAACTTGCACACACAGACTTGAGGGATCATTTTTAGAGTTTTCTATTTTTAGTAAATCATCCAGGATGATGTCCATATCAGTTTGGATGATCCGACTAAAAATAAAAAACCTAATTAGGGCATCCTAGTTAAGACAACTATCATTAAACACATCATCCTGGATAATCCTTATATCGGCTAGGATGATAGGCTAAAATTAGAAAGAATCAGCCGCCAGATCTATTTAGGTAAAATTTATTTTTGGACATTGGCCAAGACGATCCATTACATCAGCTTGGACAATTCAACACAATTATGCTTAAATTAATATGGTAATTAAGGAAAGCAATTAAGAATTGATTGATATGATCACATCATCCTGAACGATCAAAGGTTCTTCCAGGATGATCAGTTCAAAAACCTTTATGGCTCCTGGATGATCAACAACAATCAGCTCTTATTCAAAGCAATGTTCTGGATGATTTTTCTCAATTTTGAACTAATCATCCGGGATGATCGCCAGATCGACCTGAACGATCAAGCTAATTTCTTGATCATCCAGACTTCTTTTTAGAGCGATGGTCTGGCCAAAATTTTATGATTTAAACTAATCATATAGGACGATAGTATATCATCCTAGACGATATGAATAAATTTCTTTTATTCACCTCAGGTCGTCCCAGCTGATTAGGCCTAATTTGCACTGATCGTACATGATGTTATTTATATTATCCTGGATGATAAAGCCAGAAATTTATAACTAGCGAGCTATTCTGATGCTCTTATATTTAAGATCTCTTGTTCAACATTTTGTAAGACTTTTTGCTGCTATCTTGACCTAAGAGAGCCAAGAGGAGAGGGAGAGAGAGGGAGATAAAGGGAGGAACTTTTGAGGGAGAGTTTGTGAGAGGGATTCACAAAGGTTGCTCCAAGAGAGGTTCCAAAGTGTCTTCTCCAATCTTCATCATTCATCCTTGGGGGTTCAAGGGAGGTTTACTTAAGAAATTGGTTGAGATTCTCTACCTGTTTCTAGAGGAAGAAAAGGAGTTAGGTTCTTTACCTCGTCGGGGTCGACGGAAAGGAGGTTTTATAATGGCTTCACCACCTTGCTGTGGGGGGCAGAAGGAGAGCCACGTTCTTAGTGCAAAACCCAGAGGGCGCCTCCGGAGAGTGGACGTAGGTCGAGTTGACCGAACTAATATAAATTTTCTGTGTTCTTTTCTTACTACTTTCCATATTTATTTTTCATCACTTTGATTTTGGTGAACTTGGTTTGGTTTTTATTTGTACTTTGCTTAAAGAATGTTTTTTTAAATTCCAATTCACCCCCCTCTTAGTTAGCATAAGACTAGTTCTTAAGAGCTTAACATCTTTGTTTACTTTTAGTATAAACTTCAACATAGTGTGTATAATGCCTGTATATATCATGTACAAACTTTTACATAGTTTTTATAATGCTTATATATAGTATTTACAAACATATACATAGTGTATATAATGCTTATATATAGTTTGTATAAACTTGTATATAGTATGTATAAACTTATACATTACGTGTATAAACTTGTACATAGTATGTATAATACTTGTACATCGCATGTACAAACTTGTACATAGTGTGTAAAATGCTTGTACATAATGTGTATAAATTTGTATAATTCATGTATAATGCTTGTACATAGCATGTATAAACTTATACATAGTATGTATAATACTTATACATAGTATGTATAGTATGTATAATACTTATACATACCATGTATATAGTATGTATAATGCTTGTATATAGCATATATAAACTTATACATAGTGTGTATAATTCTTATTTACAGTGTGTAAAATGCTTGTATATATCATGTATAAATTTGTACATAGTGTGTAAAATACTTATATATTGCATGTAAAACTTATACATATTATGAATGAAACTTATATATAGTGTTTATAATGCTTATATATAGTGTGTACAAAAATATACATAATATGCATAATGCATGAATATAACGTGTATAAGCTAGTACATTGTATGTATATTATTTATAGATAACATTTATAAACTTCTATATAGTATACATAATGGTTGTATAAACTTATACGTAGTGTGTATAATAATTTTATATAGCGTGTATAATGTTTGTATATAGCATGTACAATGCTTATTTATAACTTATAAAAACTTATACATAGTGTATATAAACTTATTGAGAGTGTATAATACTTATGAATAGTATGCATAATGCTTGTACATAGATTATATAAATATGTACATATTGTATATAATACTTGTATATAGTATTGAACGTAGTATAGAATTCTTGTATAAACTTATATATAATGTGTATAGTTCATGTATATAGTGTGTGCAATGCTCGTATATAATATGTATAAAGTGTGTATAATGCTTGTACATAACATGTATAAACTTAAATATAATGTGTATAATGCTTATACATAGCATGTATAAACTTATACATAACATGTACAATATTTGTATAAACTTATACATAGTGTGTATAATACTTGTATATAGCATATATAATGCTTGTATATAGCATGTATAAACTTGCATATAGTGTGTAAAAATTATGTATATACCATTTATAAACTTATATATAGTACGTATATGTCTTATACATAGCTTGTATAAACTTGCACATAGCGTGTAAAAATTATGTTTATAGCATATATAAACTTATAAATTGTGTGTATAATCCTTATACATAGCGTGTATAAATTTGTACATAATGTGTATAAACTTGTTCATAATTTTAATCTTTATACATAACATGTATAAACTTGTACATAGTCTGTATAATGCTACATAACTTGTGCAAAATGTTTGAATAAACTTGTGCATAGTGTGTATAATGCTTGTATAAACTTGTACATAGTGTGTATAATGCTTATACGCAGCATCTATAATACTTGTATAAACTTATACATAATGTGTATAATACTTGCATATAGCATGTTCAAAGTTGTACATAGTTTTTATAATGCTTATATATAGTGTTTACAAACATAAACATAATGAGTATAATACTTGTATATAGTATATATTAACTTATATATAGTGTGCATAAATTTATACATTGCGTGTATAAATTTATACATAGTGTGTATAATACTTGTACATAGCATGTACAAGCTTGTACATAGTGTGTAAAATACTTATACATAGCGTATATAAACTGGTATAATTCATGTATAATGCTTGTACACAGCATATATAAACTTGTACATAGTATGTATAATTCTTATACATATCATATACATAGTGTGTATAATGCCTATATATAGCATTTATAAACTTATATATAGTATGTATTGAAAGTTTGTTAGGGATGTTAAGCCCTATAGAGCTGGCCCAGGCTAACCAAGAGGGGGGGGGGGGGTGGGTGAATTGGTATATTAAAAATTTTCTTTTCACAAAGAAGTAAAATCACATAAATCAAAATCACAACACAAAAAATAAGCGCAAAAATTTAAGTGCGGAAGCAAGAAGTAAGAACACAAAAATTTATAGTGGTTCGGTCAACTCGACCTACGTCTACTCCCCGGAGGCGCCCTCCAAGTATTGCACTACAATCGTGACTCTCCTTTAGCCCCCATAGCTAGGCGGAGAAGCCTTTACAAAGAACCTCTTTTTGCCACCCTAGCAAGGTAGAGAACCTATCTCCTTTTGCTTCCTCCTGAAGCTGGCAGAGAACCACAATCAGATGCAGAATCCTTACCTCTATCGACCCTTCCACGGATGAGAAACTCTAGACAAAGAAGAAGCAAAGCAATCCTTGAAGCAACCCTTGTGAATCCCCTCACAAGCTCCCCCTCACAAGATCCTCTCTCTCTCCCTCTCTCTCTTTCTCTCCTCAAGGTTTTCTCAGGTCAAGGCAGCAGCAAAAGATTATTCAAAATGTTGAACAAGAGCTCTTAAATAGAAGAGCTTCAAAGGAGCTCATTAATTGCAAGTTGCCGACAATATCGTCCAGGCCGATATGGATATTGTCCTAGCCGATTAGTACAAATCTTAGAAGATCGGCCATGGCAACGCCCTGAATGCAAATTCGACGATTTGACGATTTAAAATTTGCTTGATCGTCCAGGCCGATATTACGATCGTCCTGGCCGATCAGTTCAAATCAGAAAAAAATTGTCCAGAGCATTGCCCTGAATTTGTACTGGCTGATATTTATCGTCCAGAAGTAATTAAGGTTTTTGAATAGATCGTTCTGGCCAATCCTGCGATTGTCCAGGACGATATGATTGTATCAATCATCTTTAATTAATTCCTTGATTTGTCTGATTAATTAAGGCATAATTGTGAATATCATCCAGGCCGATCCAAGATCGTCCTGGCCGATTACCAAAAATTACAGAATACCTTAATTGTTTATGGTGGTAACTTCTTTCTGTTTTGAGCTTATCGTCTTGGACGATACAAGTATCGTCCAGGATGATCTGTTAATGACGGCTGCCTTAATTAAGAATCCCGAATAGAATCTCTGTGTTAAACTAAATCGTTCAGGCTGATAAAGATATCGTCCTGGCTGATATGAGTAAAAATAAAAATTCTAAGTCTCTCCAGTGTGTGTGTAGGGTTACTTAGCATCAGTCTCTTTGAACATTACAAATATACTCAAGAAGAGAAAAGAGCAAATTACAGACTGACTCAACCCCAACCTACGCAATCTTGAACTGGCTTCGTTTGTTCGTCCGATCTTCGATTCCTGAAAAGTTAGAAATAACAGGCAGTCCAAGAGAATTAATAGTGTTTGTTAATCATCAAAACATAAGTCATGAAAATAGATATGCAACAATCTCCTCCTTTTTCATGATGGCAAAACACTACGAAGACAATCAGCAGTAAAATTTTGGGATCGACAAGTGTAAGAACATCATAAACTTCACCCCCTTTTGACATATCAAAAAGGAGGAGAGAACAGAAAGAAGGAAAAAATAGCAAACCACAATTTTTTTTTAACCAAGTCATGAAAATGATGTAGTATTCCATGTGATTGATTTAAAAACTTGTGGGTTAACGAGTTAATAATCTCAACAATCCAAAGAATGGTAGAATATCCAGTCATGGTTACCCTTAGCTCAGACGTTTTCTTAGCATAGAATCGTCTTTTGAAATCAATGACCTAACTCAAAAAATTAATTGGATATGAGAAAAAGAATCCATCCATCACTTGGTTCAAGAAAAAATATCTTTATAAAATAATGAACCAAAGTAACTCTGTCACGATCGCAAAATAATCAAAACCAAGTCTTTGAGAATCAAAACTTCTAAGTTCTAAAAGATTTAAAAAGAGAGAGTAGCTTGCATTTGAGTGGGCTCATTTTATGCCTCTTGTAAATTTGAGTGGCGCTTTACGCATTTTTTTTATAGATTTTCAATTTGGCGTCTTTGCGCTTCTTTTGTTGGCATCATTGGCCAAATTTTTTATTTTTGCAAGCTACATTCTCTTTTATAATCTCCTAAAAAATCTTAGTTGTGAGTATATCTTCTTAGATATTAGATAATAGGAGCTCTCTCTCTAACATAAGGAAGAATTATCACAAACAGAATCAATAATCAAAGACAAGAGTAACGAGGGATCTTGATGTGAAAAAAAAAAGTTTAATCATTATAAATACAAGATAGATTTGCTTAAGCAAGCTTAAGAAAAGATCTTAATTTTATACATAATCTTTAATTTGAAATAGATTTTTGATTAGAAAAGAAAACTATGCCACTAAAATAGGTTAGAGAAAGAGACACAATCACAAAATATTTTTACCATCTAAGAGATTAAGAAATGAAAAACACATTGTCTACAAATTTTCAAAAACAAGGACAAGGAATATGATATCATTTCAGCGATGATTTTGACAACTGAACTTTAAAAAAAACACAAAAGAAAGTAAAACACACCAAAAACTAAGAGCAAATAAAAAACAAAAGCAGAAGAAAGTAACTTAAAGATCAAGTTTCATGCATTTATATCAATCACATCCAATCTGATCCTTAAAGAACTGAAAGTGTCGAAGGCCAGTGGTTTAGTAAAGATGTCAGCCCGTTGATTTTCAGTTGTTACATGGTGTAACTCAATGTCTCCCTTAGTCACATGATCTCTAATGAAGTGATGCCTAATGTCAATGTGCTTAGTCCTTGAATGTTGGATAGGATTCTTAGAGATGCATATGGCACTAGTGTTGTCACAAAAGATTGAGATGGTGCCTACAGGTAATCCTAAATCTAATACCTGGTATTTCAACTAAAGGACTTAGGCCACACAACTTCCAAGAGCAATATACTCACCTTCAACAGTGGAAAGTGCAAAAGAATTTTGTTTCCTACTAGACCAAGAGACCAAAGACTGTCCTATGAATTGACAAGTTCCTGAAGTGCTTTTTCTATCCACCTTACATCTTGCAAAATCAGAGTCAAAAAATCTAATAATCTCAAAAAGCGTGTTGTGTCTAGGGTACCAAATCCCTAAGCCTTGGGTCCCTAAAAGGTATCTAAAAATTCTCTTAACTGCAGTCAGATGGGACTCCTTAGGGCCAGCTTGAAATCTAGCACAAAGGAAAACACTAAACATAATATCAGGTTGGCTCGCAGTCAAGTAATGTAAAGATCCAATCATGCCTCTATACTTCTTTTGATTAACAGACTTACCACTTGGGTCCTTATCCAATGGAGCACTAGAAGCCATGGGAGTGTTAATAGGCTTAGCTTTGTCCATCTCATATTTCTTCAAAATGTACTTTATGTATTTTGTTTGATTTAAAAAGGTTCCATCCTCTAATTATTTTATGCTAAACCCCAAAAAGTAGGACAACTCTCCCATCAAACTCATCTCAAACTCTCTACTCATTGTTTTAGAAAAATCATCACACAATTTCTTATTAGAAAATCAAAAGAGTATATCATCCACATAAATCTGAACAATGAGTAAGTCATCTCCAACTCTCCTAAAAAAAAGGGTGGTGTCTACGCTCCCCTTGACAAACTCCCTCTCTAATAAGAATGTGCTAAGCCTCTCATACCAAGCTCTTGGTGCCTGCTTTAACCCATACAAAGCCTTCTTTAATTTAAAAACATGATTTGGAAATTAGGAACTTTCAAAACTTGGGGGTTGTTCTACAAACACATCTTCTTTTATTTCCCCATTTAAAAAGACACTCTTGACATCCATTTAAAAAAACTTAAATCCTTTATAATAGGCAAAGGCTAATAGCACTCTAATGGCTTCCAATCTAGCTACAGGGGAAAAAGTCTCCTCAAAGTTTATTCCTTCTATTTGGTTATACCCCTTAGCCACCAATCTTGCTTTATTCCTAACCACCACTCCTGAATCATTCACCTTGTTCTTAAAGACCCACTTTGTCCCAACGACACTTTGTCCCTTAGGTCTTTCTACAAGCTCCCAAATATCATTCCTAATAAATTGATTCAATTCTTCTTGCATTGCTAAAATCCAAAACTCATCAGTAAGGGCTTGGTTAATGGTGGTGGGTTCAGTCATTGAGATAAAGACAGAGTGGTTCACCTCTTTCCTAAGTCCATGTCTAGTCTTAACTCTACTAGAAGGGTCTCCTAAGATCAAATCCTTGGGGTGACTTGTAGAGTATCTCCAATCTCTTGACAAAGTGTGAGAAGGTCCAACCCTTTCATCCAAATCAATATTTTCTACTCCTTAGGTGACTTCTCCTACTCCTTCATTACTTTGGTGTTCTACCCCCTTCCCCAAATTTTCTACACCATTAGTAATATCTCCAATATCATCATCATTCTCAACTCCATATTTCTTAGGATCAGACTCATCAAATGCATCAAGTAAGGTCATATGATTTGAATCAATCGTTTGATCGTCTTTAGTCAAAATTTCATGCTCTTTTAGTAGATTCAAAAATTCTAATTTCAAGCTGGCATGTGTTTTCTTTAATTTCCTATATGATGCATGAATTTTTTCTAAAACTTCAAGAAGTTGATCGTAGGAAAGTTCACATACATCTTCTTGATCAAGATTGTTGTCAGACCTCAAGCACAATTTCGATGTCTCATCTTCTAGTTCTGTCTCCGATGAGTTTGATGCAAAATTTGCCCAAAATGCTTTTTGTACTCTCATCTTGTCCTTCCTTAGCTTAGGTTTCTCCTCACCCTTTCCTTTGCGTGAGTGATCTTTAAGTGTAGGGCAATCAATTTTCACATATCCTGGTTTTCTGCATTCATAATAAACAACATCAGAAGATCCTTTCGAATGTTTATGATTCTTACCTTTTCTCCAATGATGCTTTTGCTTCTTCCTTAGCAAGCTTTTGAATTGCCTTGTGATGAAGGCAACTCCATCGCTTTCGGACCCGAAAGATTCAGAATCTGATTTGTGCGCCTTCAGTGCAACTGTTTTCTCCTTTTTCTTCTCACCTGCATCAAGATTTCTTTGATTCACTCCTTGCTCGTAAGCAATGAGTGAGCCAAGTAAATTATCAAGAGAATACGTGTTCAAATCCTTAGATTCAGTTATAGCAGTGATTTTAGCATCAAAAGATGAAGGCAAGCATCTCAAAATTTTGTTTACTTTTTCAAAATTTGAAAGTTCTCTTCCTAAGGCATGCGATGAAGTAACAATTTGAGTAAACCTTATATACATGTCAGAAACTGATTCATGAGATTTCATACGAAAAAGTTCGTAGTCATGTAAGAGAATGTTTAAACGAGATTGTTTAACTTCATTAGTGCCTTCATAAGTGATACACAATTTATCCCAAATTTCTTTACCAGTTTTGCAAGTGGAGGCACGCATGTAATCCTCAGATTTTAAAGCACAGAAAAAACAGTTCAAATATTTTGCATTTAATTGGGCTAAATCTCTTTCATCGAAAGTCCATTCAGTAAAAGCAATTTCAGATTTAACACCATTAATTTTACGATAAGGTGGAGAATAACCTTCTTTGATAAGCATCCACATGTGATAATCAGTAGATTGTAAAAATGCTGACATGCGGGTTTTCTAGAAATCAAAAGGTAGGTTATCGAACAGGGGAGGTCGGGTAATAGAATACCCTTCCGTAGTGTTACGATTCCCAAGGTTAGCCATAGATCAAAATTCAAAAAGTTTTTAAACTAAATTTTTTTATGAATCCCGCTCTGATACCACTTAAAAGTTTGTTAGGGATATTAAGGCCTATAGAACTGGCCCAAGCTAACCAAGAGGGGGGGTGAATTGGTATTTTAAAAATTTTGTTTTCATAAAGAATTAAAATCACACCACAAAAAATAAGTGCGGAAGAAAGAAGTAAGAACATAGAAATTTATAGTGGTTCAGTCAACTCGACCTACGTCCACTCATCGGAGACTCCCTCTAAGTATTGCACTATAATCGTGACTCTCCTTTAGCCCCCATAGTTAGGCGGAGAAGCCTTTACAAAGAATCTCTTTTTGCCACCCCGATAAGGCAAAGAACATATCTCCTTTTGCTTCCCTCTAAAACTGGCAGAGAACCACAATCAGATGCTGAATCCTTACCTCTACCGACCCTTCCACGGATGAGAAACTCTAGACGAAGAAGAAGCATAGCAATCCTTGAAGCAACCCTTGTGAATCCCCTCACAAGCTCCCCCTCACAAGATCCTCTCTCTCCCTTTCTCTCTTTCTCTCCTCAAGGTCTTCTCAGGTCAAGGCATCAGCAAAAGATTATTCAAAATGTTGAATAAGAGCTCTTAAATAAAAGAGCTTCAAAGGAGCTCATTAATTACAAGTGCCGACAATATCGTCCAGACTGATATGGACATCGTCTTGATCGATTAGTACAAATCTCAGAAGATCATCCAGAGTAACGCCCTGAATAAAAACTAGATGATTTAAAATTAGCTTAATCGTACAGGCTAATATCACGATCATACCGGCCGATTAGTTCAAATCAGAGAAAAATCGTCCTGAACATCGCCCTGAATTTGTGTTGGCTGATATTTATCGTCCAGAAGTAACTAAGGTTTTTGAATAGATCATCCTGGCCGATCCTGTGATCGTCCAGGACGATATGATCGTATTAATCATCCTTAATTACTTCCTTAATTTATCTGATTAATTAAGTCATAATTGTGAATATCGTCCAGGCCGATCTAAGATCATCCTGACCGATTACCAAAAATTACAGAATACCTTAATTGTTTATGGCGGCAACTTCTTTCTATTTTGAGCTTATCGTCCTGACCGATACACGTATCATCCAGGATGATCTGTTAATGACGGTTGTCTTAATTAAGAATCCCGAATAGAATCTCTGTTTTAAACTAAATCGTCCAGGACAATAAAGATATTATCATGGCCGATGTGAGTAAAAACAAAAATTCTAAGTCTTTCAAGTGTGTGTGTGTAGGGTTACTTAGCATCAGTCTCTTTGAACATTACAAATAGTCTCAAGAAGAGAATAAGCAAATTATAGACTGACTCAACCCTAACCTACGCAATCTTGAACTGGCTTTGTTTGTTCGTCCGATCTTCGATTCCTGAAAAGTTAGAAATAACAGGCAGTCCAAGATAATCAATAGTGTTTGTCAATCATTAAAATGTTAGTCATGAAAATAGATTTGCAACATGTATAATTCTTATTTATAGTGTATAAAATGCTTATACATATCATGTATAAACTTTTAGATAGTGTTAATAACACTTGTATACTGCATGTAAAACTTGTACATAGTTTATATAAAACTTGTACATAGTATTTATAATGCTTATACATAGTATGTACAAACTTATAAATAATATGTATAATGCTTGTATATAGCATTTATAAACTTGTACATAGTATGTATATTATTTATAGGTAGCGTGTATAAACTTCTACATAGTATGCATAATATTTGTATAAATTTATACATAGTGTGAATAACACTTTTATATAGCATGGATAATACTTGTATATAGCATATACAATGCTTATATATAGGTTGTATAAACTTGTACATAGTGTATATAAACATATTTAGAGTGTATAATACTTATGAATAGTGTGTATAAATCTTATACATAACGTGTATAAATATGAATATAGTGTGTATCATACTTGTATATAGCATTGAACGTAGTGTAGAATGCTTGTATAAACTTATATATAATGGATATAAATCATGTATACAGTATGTGCAATACTCGTATATAGCGTGTACTTAGTCTGTATAATGCTTATATATAATGTGTATAAACTTATACATAAAGTGTATAATGCTTATACATAGCATGTATAAACTTGTACATAACATGTAAAATATTTGTATAAACTTATACATAGTGTGTTTAATACTTGTAAATAGCATGTATAATACTTGTATGTAGCGTGTATGAACTTGCTAATAGTGTATAAAATTATGTATATAGCATTTATAAACTTATATATAGTATGTATAAGCCTTATACATAGCATGCATAAACTTACTCATAGTGTGTAAAAATTATGTATATAGCATGTATAAACTTATATATGGGGTGTAAAATCCATATACATAGCGTGTATAAACTTGTACATAATATACATAACTTATTCATAGTTTGTATAATCCTTATTCATAGCGTGTATAAACATAGTGTTTATAAAACTTATATATAGTGTTTATAATGCTTATACATAGTGTGTACGAACTTATACAAAATATGCAAAATACTTGTACATAGCTTATATAAACTTGTACGTAGTGTGTGTATTATTTATAGATAGCATTTTAAATTTCTACATAGTATGCATAACACTTATATAAACTTATACGTAGTGTGTATAATACTTTTATATGGTGTGCATTATGCTGATATTTAGCTTGTACAATGCTTATATATAGCTTATATAAACTTGAACATAGTGTATACAAACTTATTCAGAGGGTGTAATACTTATGAATAAAGTGTATAATGCTTATACATAGTGTGCATAAATATGTACATAGTGTGTAATACTTGAATATAGCATTGAACATAGTGTTGAAAGCTTGTATAAACTTATATATAATCAGTATAATTCATGTATACATTATGTAAAATACTCGTATATAGCGTGTACATTGTGTATATAATACTTATACATAACGTGTATAAACTTATATATAATGTGTATAATGCTTATACGTAGCATGTATAAACTTGTACATAACATGTACAATGTTTGTATAAATTTGTACATAGTATGCATCATACTTGTATATAGTATGTATAATGCTTGTACATAGCATGTATAAACTTGCATATAGTGTGTAAAAATTATATATATAGCATTTATAAATTTATACATAGTATGTATAAGCCTTACACATAGCATGTATAAACTTGCACATAGTGTAAAAATTATGTATATAACGTGTATAAACATATATATGGTGTGTATAATCCTTATACATAACGTGTATAAACTTGTACATAATATGCATAAACTTGTTCATAATTTATTTAATCCTTATACATAGGGTTTATAAACTTGTACATAGTCTGTATAATATTTGTACATAGTGTGTGAATAATATTTGAATAAATATATACATAGTGTATATAATACTTATAAATAGTGTGTATAATGCTCGTACATAGAATGTATGAACTTGTACATAGTGTGTATAATGCTTGTATAAACATGTACATAGTGTGTATAATACGAGTGCATATCATCTATAATACTTATAAACTTGTATAGAGTGTATATAATGCTTGTACATAGCATGTACAAATATGTACATAATTTTTATAATGCTTATATATAGTATTTATAAATATACACATAATGTGTATAATGCTTGTACATAGCATGTATTGACTTGTATATAGTTTGTATAAACTTGTACATTGCGTGTATAAACTTGTACATAGTGTGTATAATAATTAAACATAGCATGTACAAACTTGTACGTAGTGTGTAAAATGGTTGTACATAGTATGTATATACTTATATAATTCATATATAATGCTTGTAATAGCATGTATAAACTTGTATAAAGTGTGTATAATACTTATACATATCATGTAAATAGTGTGTATAATGCTTATTAATAGCGTGTATAAACTTATACATATTGTGTACAATTCTTATTTATAGTGTGAAAAATACTTGTACATATCGTTTATAAACTTGTACATACTGTGTATAATACTTATATATTGCACGTAAAACTTACACACAGTGTGTATATACTTGTATATAATGTTTATAATGCTCATACATAGTGTGTACAAACTTATACATAATATGCATAATGCTTGTACATAGCATGTATAAACTTGTACATAGTGTGTATATTATTTATAGATAGCATGTATAAACTTCTACATAGTATGCATAATGCTTGTATAAACTTATACGTAGTGTGTATAATACTTTTATGTAGCTTGTATAATACTTTTATATAGCATGTACAATACTTATATATAACTTATATATACTTGTATATAGTGTATATAAACTTATTCATAATATATAATACTTATAAATAGTGTGTATAATACTTATACATAGCATGTATAAATATAAATATAGTGCATATAATACTTATTTATAGCATTGAATATAGTGTAGAATGTTTGTATAAACTTATATATAATGTGTATAATTCATGTATACAGTATATGCAATACTCGTATATAGCGTGTACATAGTGTGTATAATGCTTGTACATAACATGTATAAAGTTAAACATAATGTGTATAATGCTTATACATAGCATGTATAATCTTGTATATAACACATATAATATTTATATAAACTTGTACATAGTGTGTATAATACTTATACATAGCATGTATAATGCAGCCGCTTCTAGTTAGAGAAGCAACCGATTCTATTAAGAGAAAATCTTTTCAAATTTCAAGTTTCCTGCTTTATTGTGGGAAGATGCCAATGACTGAGGAAGAATGTCGGCTTCCAACAACGAACTATCCTCCTTCAACTCGACATTCTTCTACCAACCCGCTTGGAATGGTTTGAAGATCTGGAAGCTCCAAAGATCAGACGAAGCTAATTGGTGGAATGTTTCAGAATGGCCGTCCAAGGAATCTGACATTGCAAATTCGTGAAGGGTTTTGGCCACCAGTTTAGCAAGCTGCAGTTATCGAAGGCAAAGGGAAGACAATCCAAATCACTCAAGTTTTACCAAAATCACCTATTCAAAAGGTATTAATTCCAGTTCAAGGGAAAAATGAAGGGGATGCTTCATCATCTGGATTGAAGTTAAAGTTGAATAAATTATTCAATCCCACTGTTGCTTAAAATATTGAGTTGGTTACTGGCGACGAATTAAATCTAGACCCAATCCTTGTTGAAAACTCTGAACCTGTAAATTGTGGAAACAGGATGAATTTGAACAATTCTACTGGAATAACATTGCTGAAGAAGGGAGACAATCTAGCTGAAGTTCAACATTACTCTAACCTATGGATGTCAACTGCTCATATGATGGTTAATCCAAAATTTATTTCTGCTAAAATGTCTGATGATGTATAGCAATCAAACTTAATGAAGACCTTTTAAATGTAAATGCTCTAATATTGAAGACCTCATTGGTGGTCAAAGTTTTAGGAAGTAATATTCCTAATGCTATTTGATGCTGGGAATTAAGAAAATAATGGAGTAAATTTGGGTCATATCATTTGTCTTCATTGGGCTTGAACTAGATTTTATGTTCATTCCAGTCACAAGATGCTTTGGAAGGTGTGATGAGTGGAGGGCCATGGTATGTAGGAGGTTACATTATGGGAATATACAAATGGAATCCTAGTTTCTACCCTTTTTCATTGAAAGGATTATCATCCCCTATTTAGATCAGAATGCCTCATCTCCCTTTATATTATTGGGATGAGATGAATATTACCAAGATTGCTTCTAAGGTTGGTGTTCCTTTATTTCTTGATGGCAACATGTTCAAATGGGGAAGAAGTGAATTTGCTAGAGCTTGTGTGCGAATAAATTTAGATGAAAAATTGCCAGGTGGTGTTTGGATTAATGGCATGGGAGGGAGATTTTTTCAAAAGATAGAATATGAAAAAATTTCCTCATTTTATTTCCATTATGAAAATATTGGACATAAAATAAATTTTTGTCCCACAAAGAAGGTGGAGAAAGAAAGGGAGGTTAGTAGTAATAATCATAATGCTACTTTTAGTATGGAAGCAATGGGTATGGCTATGGAAAATTCTCAAACAGGAAAAGATGAGTATGGACCATGGATTCACGTGGCTTTTAAAAATAGGAAAAGAAGAATGTTCAAAGATAAAGTATCAAACTTAAAGGGGAAGCAAGTTGATCAAACTAAAGTTGAAGTCATTTCTAATTCAAACCAAATCAGTGAGAAGATGGTACTTCACAATTCACCTATATAAGTGGTGAATGGTAACAAATTCAGTGTGCTCCTAGAAGATTCTGAAGACAAAGAAGAGGGAGAAATTGAAATAGAGGATAAGGATAATCCAAATGACTTAAATCTTAATGTACATAAGATGGAGGACTTGGGAAATGCAGCAATTGATAAAGATAAAAATTCTAGAATATAAATCTTAATTCCGAAATTTCAAGTTGTAAAATCTCTGGATAATAAATCCATGGAGGGAACAATATTGGAATCTATTTGAGAACAGAATTCTGATGATGGAGCTACAAAAAATAATACACAAATTAAAGTTAATACTCTTCAAATGAAACAAAGAACAATTCAAGTAGTAAAAGCAAGACAAATCTAGCAAAATATATCAAGTTTCTTAGGCCGGTTGGTGGGATCCTAAGAAGAAGAAAATAGATGGTGGTGGTAATGTTGCTCATGGGGGATACCCCCATTTATTTCTTAAATGTCTTCTTTTTTTTTCTGGAACAGTAGAGGAGTCTGGAATAAAGAGGCTTCTCTATACCTTAGGGAATTGGTTAGAGATCATGATGTTTTTTTCATTGGGATTATAGAATCCATGTTGTCTTGTTTAAATAGAGAGGATGTTGATAAAATTATTAGGGAGGAATGGGATTTTTTTCATCAACCGGCTAGTGGCACTTCGGGTGGTATTCTTATTCTATGGAGAAGTTTCACAGGTAGATTTGAGGTGTTATTTGATTCTTCTCAAGTGGTGTTTGGGAAATTCCAATCTTCTAATGATGTAAGTTGGAATGTTGCTATGGTTGATGGTAGTAAGGAAGTTTGGGCTAGAAGAAATTTGTGGAATAGCCTTGAAAGTTATTTGGATAGTAATGTTCCTATATTAATAGCTGGGGACTTCAATTGTATTTTGTCTACTCAAGACTAAAAAGGAGGGAAGAGGTTCTCCTTTTCCCAAGGCCCAAAAGAGATGAAATCCTTTTTATCTAACAATGATTTGAATTATGTAGGTTATATTGGACCAAGATTCACTTAGTGTAATAATAAAGATGGCAGCTCAAGGATATGGGAAAGATTGGATCACTGTTTACTGAATTTAGCATCTCTTTAACAAGTTCCTAATGCTTATGTAAGTCACTTGGCTACAGTGGCTTCGGATCACTCTCCAATTGTCTTTAATATACACCACACTAAGAGGCCAATTCATAAATACATCAAATTTGAGGATGTATGGAGAACGTACCCAGCAGCTTGGAATGTTGTTCTTAAAGCTTGGAGGAGGAAGGATTTCGGTAATTTTAGCCGCTTCTAGTTAAGAAGCAACCGATTCTATTAAGAGAAAATCTTTTCAAATTTCAAGTTTCCTGCTTAATTGTGGAAGATGCCATGACTGAGGAAGAAGTCGGCTTCCAACACACTATCCTCCTTCAACTCGACATTCTTCTACCAACCCGCTTGGAATGGTTTGAAGATCTGGAAGCCCAAAGATCAGACGAAGCTAATTGGTGGAATGTTCAGAATGGCCGTCCAAGGAATGACATTGCAAATTTCGATGGTTTTGGCCACCATTTTAGCAAGCTGCAGTTATCGAAGGCAAAGGGAAGACAATCCAAATCACAAGTTTACCCAAAATTATTATTTATAGATTGCGTGTATTAACTTCTAAATAGTATGCATATACTTATATAAACTTATATGTAGTGTGTATAACAATTATATATATCTTGTATAATACTTGTATATAGCATGTATAATGCTTATATATAGCTTGTATAAACTTGTATATAGTGTATATAAACTTATTCTGAGTGTATAATACTTATGAATAGTATGTAAAATACTTGTACATAGCATGTATAAATATGTACATAGTGTGTATAATACTTATATATAGTATTGAACGTATTGTAGAATGCTTGTATAAACTTATATATAATGTGTATAATTCATGTATACAGTATGTGCAATGCTCATATATAACTTGTATATAGTATGTATAATGCTTGTATATAACATGTATGAACTTATACATAATATGTATAATGCTTATACATAGCATGTATAAACTTGTACATAACATGTATAATATTTATATAAATTTGTATATAATGTGTGTAATACTTGTACATAGCATGTATAATGCTTGTACATAGCATTTACAATGTTAAGAGAGTTGCTATTTGCATGTTTTACATTCTTGCAACTTGTATAGTTTTGATGATTCCAAATATTATTGTTCCAATTATTATTTTCTCCTAACACTTTTAGGAATAATTGTATTTACTCTTGTGTGGACTAACATTTCAGGATAATCATTCTCCAGACTATTGAAGACTACAAATCAAATTCAGCATATCATATTTTGTAAATTGAAGTCTATATTTTTCACTTTATTGAGTCAGAGAGAAAATGATTATAATTGAGCAACCTAGCACACACATACTGAGGGAGATCTTTAAAAGGTCAAATTTTTTTTTACTGATCGTACGGGACAAACATAGTTCTTACAGGATGATCAAGTCAGTTATACCCCTCGGAGAGTAATGGAACAAACAGAAAAGTGAAGAAATTTTTTTAAGTCCTGATCATCCAGATGAAATGCCAAATTCATCCCTGGATGATGTCCTCTGATTTCTCACTTTGAACTGTTCGTCCAGATAAAATGGTCCGTTTGTTCCAAGATGATCTTCTTTGAATTCATAACTTGAACTAATCATCCATATGAAATATCTAGTTTGTCTCTGGACGATGTCCTTGGGATCCTCACTCTGAATGGATTGTCCAGTCAAAATACCCAGTTCATCCCTCAATGATCTCCTCTGGATCCACTCTCTAAACTGATTAGCCAGATGAAATACCCAGTTCGTCTCTGGACAATATCCTTTGGGATTTTAATTTTGAACAATTCGTCCAGACGAAACATACCATTCGACCCAGGATGATCTTCTTGGGTTTCAAGGTTTGTACTATTCGTCAAGATGAATATGAACATTCGTCCCAAGATGATGTTCTTTGTTCTTTTAATATATAGATCATCTGCAGTTATGTTTCAGCGTGGCTTTAAAATAACTGTTCGTATCGAATGAATATAATTCATACGGGATGATGATCGGGTACGAAGTCACCTCATCCCAATGAACATAAGACTACATACAGAACAGTTTTACACAATTTGTATGTACGAAATCACGATCATATGGGACGATCATGTACGTATATAATTGAAAATTAGTAGTTTTGGGATGGTTTTTATGTCTTTCATATAAAAGGTCCTTTATAAACTGCCTTGTAATCTTTTTGGTCATTGGTCTTCGTGCTTTCTAAAAGAAGTGTGAAGGAGAGAGTGAGAGAGTGTGTTTGAAGGAGAGTTCCTACCAATGGAGCATGAAGGATTCACTTTGTACTCAAAGGTAAGGATCTCAACTTTGTGAATTGTGATTACTTCACTCTTTTCTCTTGTCCTTCTAGATTTCTTTCGAGAATATCTTTCAAGGAGATCCGGTTCTCTGCCTACACTTGAAGAGTGTGAACAGCGGGAGATACTCTGCCTACAAGTATTTCTATTTCTGAAACAGCGGATGAAACCCAATGAATCTATTTCTGACATGTACATAAGATTCACACAAATAGTCACCTCTTTACATGCATTAGGTAGGGAACTAATGAATGCTGAAATAGCTAATAAGATACTTCGTTGCTTACCTACTGCTTATGATGCTAAAATAATTGTAATTACTGTGTTTAAATATTTAAATACTTATTCTATTGATAATCTTCTTGGATTACTAATTGCTTACGAGCAAGGGGTGAGTCAAATAAATATTGATGCAGGTGAACCACGAAGAGAAAAGAACATTGCACTGAAAGTGGAGGAGTCAGAGAGTGAACTCTCACAACCTAAGGATGAAGATGATATCGCATTAATGACTAAACAATTCAAAAGCTTTCTGAAGAGGAAACAAAAGAGATGCTATCAATGAAATCGAGGTAAATTTAATAAAAATGTCATGGTTTCAAATGATGTTATTTGCTATGAGTGCAGGAAACCTGGTCATATTAAGTCAGATTGCCCAAAACACAAAGCCACTCATAGTAAGGAGAAGGTAGAGTAGAAACCAATTGTGAAGAAGGGCAAGAAGAAATTCCAAAGAGCTTTCTGGGCAGACTCAGCTTCAGACTCATCATAGACTAAAAAGAAAGAGGAAGTCACTAATATGTGCTTAATGGCTGATAGTCTTTATTAGTCAGATCAAGAAGAGGATCGCTCTCACATAAGGCCTTGTGAGAGCATATGGTATCTGGATAGCGGATGCTCAAAACATATGACTGGAGAAAATAAATAATTCATATCACTGAAAGCCAGGAGTGGAGGCAAGGTAATACTTAGAGATAACACCACTAAGAAAGTGGATGGGTCAGATATAATTAGAAATTTTAAGAATTTTTTTTATTGAAAATGTACTACTGGTTGAAGGCTTAAAACATAATCTTCTAAGCATAAGTCAGCTTTGTGATAAAGGTTATTGTGTGAAATTCTTTTCTATAAGCTGCATATTAAGTCTTAATGGTATTGATGTTTTAAATGGCATAACGGTAAATAATGTGTATATGCTAGATTTGAATTGCATTAAAACACCTATTACTTTTTATTTAAAAACTATTTCTGATGAGTTATGGCTTTGGCGTACGAGACTTTGTCATTCTAGTATAAAAAACCTTAGGAGGATTACCCAAAAGAATCTAGTGAGAGGTATATCAAAACTAGACTTTTTTAAGGACCGCCTTTGTGATGCATGTCAATTAGAAAAAAAGGTGAAGTCCTCTTTTTAGTCCAATAAGGATCTTAAAACTAATAAACCATTGGAGATTTTATATATGGATCTTTTTGGACTAGTTGAAACTGTAAGTCTAGGAGGAAAGGTATATAGATTTGTGATTGTGGATGATTATTCTAGATTCACATGGGTTAAATTTTTATATCATAAAAGTGAATCATTTGAGGAGTTTAGAAAATTTATGACATGAATTCAAAGGAAACTTGGTAGTGAGATTTTAACAATTCAAAGTGATCATGGAGGAGAATTTGAGAATAAAAATTTTGACGATTTTTATAAGGAGAAAGGAATTGATTATAATTTTTTTGCACCTAGAACCCCTCAGCAGAATGAGGTAGTCGAAAGGAAAAATATAACATTAATTTAAGTTGCTCGAGCCATGTTGGTAGAATACTCACTTTCTAAATATTTTTGGGCTGAGGCGTTTAGCACTGCATGTTATGTTCTGAATATGGTGAATGTAAGATCAAAATTAAATAAAAAATTCTATGAATTGTTAAAGGGAAGAACATATAATTTATCATATTTGTATGTTTTTGGATGTAAGGTGTTTATTTATAACAATTGAAAATCTGCCTTAGGAAAATTTGATCTAAAATCAGATGAAGGTATTTTTATAGGATACTCAAGTGTTTGAAAATCTTATAGAGTATTCAATAAAAGTACTTTAGTAATTGAGGAGACCACACATATTGTATTTGATGAGTCAAGAAGTTTAGAAGAGGCAATTATTGAAAAGGATGAAATTGAGAATAACTCTCAAAGTATTGAGAAAATAAACTTGTAAGAAAATTTGGAGGTAGAAAATCCTTTGCTTAGAGATTTAAGATTTTCTAAGAACCACCCAAATGAATTGATTATAGGTGAACCTAATGAGGGTGTTAGAACTAGGCGTGGACTAAACAAAGAAGTCAATCATCCAACCTTTATATCAACCATAGATCCCATAAATATTGATTAAGCACTTTTAGATGAATTTTGGATTTTGGTTATGCAAAAAGAGTTAAATCAATTTGTAAGAAATGAAGTTTGAGAATTAACTGCAATGCCTAAGAATCAAATTATAGTTGGAACTAAGTGGGTTTTCAAGAATAAAATGAATGACTCAGAATAGTCATTAGAAATAAGGCTAGATTGGTGGCTAAGGGGTATAATCAAATTGAAGAAATTTATTTTGAGAAGACTTTTGCCCCTATAACTAGACTTGAAGCAATTAGGATTTAGTTAGCCTTTACCTATTTTAGAGGATTTAAATTATATCAAGATGATGTTAAAAATGTCTTTTTAAATGGGGTAATTCAAGAGGATGTTTTTGTAGATCAACCTCCAGGCTTTGAAAATTCTAAACACTCAAATCATATTTTCGAACTAAAAAAGGCATTATATGGTTTGGAACAGGCACCTAGGGCTTGGTATGAGAGATTGAGCACCTTCCTACTTGAAAGATTATTTGAAAAAGGATGTGTGGATACAACTCTATTTTTAAAGAAAATTGGAGAGGATATATTCATTATATAAATTTATGTTGATGATATCATCTTTGGATCTTCAAATAAAAATCTTTGTGATGATTTTTCTAAAATAATGAGTAGTGAATTTGAGATGAGTCTAATGAGAGATTTAATTTACTTTCTAGGCTTTAGCATTAAGCAAATTGAGGATGGTACATTTCTTAGTCAATCAAAATATGTTAAGGACATCCTCAAAAAGTATGAAATGGACAATGCTAAACCTGTTAGTACACCTATGAGTTTCTCAGTTTAGTTGGATAAGGACCATAAGGGAAAATTTGTTGATCAAAAGAAATTTAGAGGGATAATTTGATCTTTGATTTACTTGACAGTTAGACAGCTCGATATCATGTTTAGTGTTTGTTTATGTGCTAGATTTCAATCAGATCCAAAAGAATCACATTTAACAGCAGTAAAAAGGATTTTAAGATATCTGTCAGGAACTCAGAACTTAGGAATTTGGTATTCTAAGTTTAGCTCTTCATTTGAAATAATTGGTTATTCAGATTCTTATTTTGCAGGCTGCAGGGTTGATAGAAAGAGTACTTATATAACATATCAGTTTATTGAAAATTCTTTTGTCTCTTGGTCCAGTATAAAATAAAATTCAGTAGCCCTATCTACTGCTAAAGCTGAATACATTACATCAGGAAGTTATATGGCACAAGTACTATGGTTGAAATAATAATTGATTGATTTAGGATTAACTATAGGCACTATTCCTATTTATTGTGATAACATTGGTGCTATTTACATTTTTAAAAGTTCTATTCACCATTCAAGAACCAAAAATATTGATATTAGGAATCATTTCATAAGGGATCATATATCCAAGGGAGAAATTGAACTCATTCATGTTATAATAGAAAACCAACTTGCAGACATTTTTATAAAACCACTAGCTTTTGATACCTTCAGTATATTAAGAACAAGGCTTAGTGTAATTGATTTGAATGCTTAAATAAAAATGATTCTACAATATTGATGTGTATTTTTGTCAGTATTTTGTGAGTCCTTTGATTTTGTGATTTTCTATATTTTTTAATATTTTGTTTGTGTTCGTGTTTGGTTTTGAGAATTTTGTCTATGTTGTTTTGTTTTCTCTCACATCTAGATTCATGATTTTGAATTTTATCTTAAAAGTTTGAGTGATAATCGTCTATATGAAATTCATTTCATACGGGACGAATTGTGTAGTGTATTAACTGTCGGATTTAAATGGTTTGCATATAGTTTTTAAGTTTTCATTTCACTATTCATCTGTACGATTATCACGATCGTCTAGATGATGTGTATTCAATCATATGTACACATGAAGACAGTTATATGGATAAGATCAATTTAATTATCTCTAATTGCATGTATAAAATTTTGGTTTGTATATACAAACACGTGGCAATTAAATGTAGGGGACGGTTCAAACTACCATAAAAATGATCTTAAATGTCTGATCATCTCGAACAAACACCTGTTCGTCTATACGATCGTTTGGTCAAAAGTCTGTATGAAAGGATGCCTTGTAACTTGTGTGCTTATGAAAAGTCGTTTTATTTTTGGACTCATTAGTTCATCCATACGAAATATTTTTTCTACGTACGAACCCAAATTCGTACAGGATGAAATTATTTTCGTCTGTACGAAAACTCATTTTTCTTTAAATTGAAAGGTTTTGAACTCAAATTTCATCACTTCTAGAATCCCTTTCAATCTTCTATTCCCTTACATCTCATCCATGGCTAGTTCAAGCAAGAGAGTTAGGCAAGCAAAGGTACCCCCAAAGGGTCCTCCTAAAAACTCAAGTGAAAACTTCCTGTCCAAAGCAAATTAGGAGTCCTTCCCTAGGTTTACTTTAACCAAAATCACTCCCTCGAGAGTTCTTCTTCAAGAACAACTCAACTTTAAGGTAATGAACCTTTTTGCTTCCACCTAGTTTGGCCTCATTCTCACTCTTATCCATTTCTATAATAAGGAGACCTATCACTACTTTCTAGCTAACATGTCCTTTAACTCTGATCATTCTGTGATTAGGTCTTATGTTTTTAAGAAGAAAGTAGAGATAACAAAAGAGGATTTGAGAATATTTTTAAACATAAGGACTCAAGGGATTAGAGCCCATACTCTAACCTCTTCCTCTTACTTTGACTGGACAGCAATAAATCAAGTAATTAGAGGATGTAGAGGAGTAGGTCATTTACCTAAAGTAGCCTCTCTTAATCTCAATGCTTATATAATCCAGCATGTTCTTCGCACCTCCATCATACCTAAAGCTGGTGATTGAGTAAATATCACACCTCTTCTTTCTACTGTGACTTATCTGATCATGACTGGCCAACCTATAGATGAAGCATAACTAATCATTGACTACATTTATAGACTTTCCGGAGATTGGCCATATCTCCCATAAAAGAAAGAAAAATATTACCTTAAGACATCTTGTGACTTATATTTTGGAGAAGAAATATGATCTAGTCAATGCAGATCAAGATCTTGAGTCTTCTATGCTACAATGATGGATCGTTTCTAGCAATCTTTAATAAAGATGAAGCACATAAACAACATATTATTAGTGACTCAGAGAAGGAAATGGGAGCACCTCCACCTACACCTTCTGGAGAACCAAATTATCAAGATTTGGTTCACATATATTATCATCTAGAAACTCATTTTGATCAACGCTTTGATTAAATTGAAACTCATCTACAAATGCAGGATGCTCAGTACCATTAGGATATGAGTTGGATGCGAGAGCAAATAGATGGTATAAACTCAAATATGACTATGATGAGCAGTTATTTTAATTTTTATAACCAGCCACCTCCTCTAGATCAGGGCCCTTCTGAGTGATCAATGTAGTTCTTTATTCTTTTCAATGTGAAATGATGTGTTTGTATCAGTGATGTGTTGTTAGCAGTTATGCTTTTATGTTATATTTTGTGTTTTGTGTTTTATATGTTTTTAGATTGTGAGTGTATTGATATCATTTGTATTGAATGAAATATTCTTCATCATGATATCAATATAAGTTATTTTGTCTTGCTTTTAATCTTGTTTTGAAATGTGCATTAGCCTATATAAAAATCCCTAAAATTTTTGATCTTACAAGTGTTATACCTTGAAGTGCAACACAAAATTGAATTCATTAGAAAATCTAATTTTTTTAAATTTAAGTTGTGCTTAGTACTTGATATAATTAAGAATGTCAATCTCATATCTCTTGCTAGACTAATTAAAATTTTTATATTATTATTGCAATTGTGATATTTTCTTATTTTGTATTTCAATTTTTAATATAAATATTATTATACTTAAGAAAAAATGAAATTTTAGATTATTGATTTTGGAAAGATTGAGAATACATTTGAAAATGTACAAATATAAAAAAATCAAAAGAATATGCAAAAGTTTGCAATTTGAAAAAGAGGCAAAAAAATTAGCCCACCTGTAAAAAAATGCACAAAAGTGCTACAAATATTGAAAAAGATGCGCAAAGTGCCACAAGTGGTATTTTGTTTAAATTCTTTTCTTAATCTTTCAAACTTTTAATTCAAATTAATTTTCTGTATGATTTTATTTGGTATTAAAATTTGAAGTATATAAATTTTATATTCATCCTATTTGTAATGATATTCTTTATCTCAATGTCTAAATTGACTCATATTTTTAATAATTTCTTTTTATTATCGATATTATATCTCTTATTAAATCATATGAATCATTTTATTTGCCTGATATTTTTTAATTTTATTTGTAAATTTATCTCAATCACTTTCAAGGATCAATTATCAAAGGATTATCATATAACTTCTTACATATCTCTTTTTGTTCTTTTTCTTCTTCTCTTTTTACTGTTGTAAAAAAGGAGAGAAATATTATTAATTTGTATCATTTTTGTTCATATCGTATATGTTCTGTTCGCATTTAAAAAAAACTGTTGTGCAAATGCCTCCTTATTCTCACATGTTTATCAATTCAGGAGGAGTTTATCCATTCAGGGAGAGTTTAGGAGATGCTTGAAAATTTCAAATATTTACAAATAATAATTATTTTGTCATCATAAAAAAGGGGGAGATTGTTAAGAGAGTTGTTATTTGCATGTTTTACATTCTTGCAACTTGTATAGTTTTAATGATTCCAAATATTATTGTTCCAACTATTATTTTCTCCTAATACTTTTCGGAAGAATTGTGTTTGCTCTTGTGTGGACAAACATGTTAGGATAATCGTACTCCAGAATACTGAAGACTTCAAATCAAATTCAGCATATTATATTTTGTAAATTGAAGTCTGTATTTTTCACTTTATTGAGTCAGAGAGAGTTTGATTGTAATTGAGCAACCTAGCACACACACACTGGGGGAGATCTTTAAAAGGTCAAATTTTTTTTACTGATCTTACGAGATGAATATAGTTCATACGGGACGATCAAGTCAGTTATACCCCTCGGAGAGCAATGGAACGAACATAAAAGTGAAGAAATTTTTCTAAGTCCTGATCATCCATATAAAATGCCAAATTTATCCCTGGACGATGTCCTCTGATTTCTCACTTTGAACTGTTCATCCAGACAAAATGGTCCGTTCGTTCTTAGACAATCTTCTCTGTACTCATAACTTGAACTAATCATCCAGACGAAATACACAAATTGTCTCTAGTTGATGTGCTCGGGATCCTCGCTCTAAATGGAACATCTAGAAGAAATATCCAGTTCATCCCTGAACGATCTCCTCTGGATCCTCACTCTGAACTGATCATCCAGACAAAATACCTAGTTCGTCTCTAGACGATGTCCTCGGGATTTTCATTTTAAACAGTTTGTCCATACGAAACACACCATTCATCCCATGACGATCTTCTCGGGTTTCAAGGCTTGTACTGTTCATCAAGACGAACATAAACATTTGTCCCAGGATGATGTTCTTTATTCTTTTAACATATCGATCGTCTGCAGTTATGTTTTACCGTGGCTTTAAATAACTGTTCGTATCGGACGAACATAGTTCGTAAGGGACGATGATTGGGTACGAAGTCGCCTCATCCCAATGCACATAAGAGTACGTACGTAATAGTTTTACACTGATTGTATATACAAAATCATGATCCTACGGGACGATCATGTACGTACATAATTGAAAATTAGTAATTTTTGTTCGATTTTTCGTGTCTTTCATATAAAAGGTTCTTTGTAAACTGCCTTGTAATCTTTTTGGTTATTGGTCTACGTGCTTACTAAAATAAGTGTGAAGGAGAGAGTTAGAGAGAGTGTTTGAAGGAGAGTTCCTATCATTAGAGCGTGAAGGATTCACTTGGTACTCAAAGGTAAGGTTCTAAACTTTGTGAATTGTGATTACTTCACTCTTTTCTCTTATCCTTTTAGATTTCTTTTGAGAAGATCTTTCAAGGAGATCCGGTTCTCTGCCTATACTTAGAGAGTGTGAAAGGAGGAAAGGTTCTCTGCCTACACTTGGAGGATGTGAACAGCGGGAGGTACTCTGCCTATTCTTGGAGGATGTAAAAGGATAGAAGATTCTCTGCCTACACCTGGAGAGTGAGAATAGCGGGAGGTTCTCCTCCTATACTTGGAGGGTATAAAAGGATGACGATTCTCTACCACATCGGGTAGTGGTGGAAGAGGGTTTTGTGAAGTTTTTTTCACCTTGCTATGGGGGCAAAATGAGAGACACTATTGGTATTAGTGCAATACTCGGATGGGGGCTCCAAGCAATGGATGTAGGTCGTGTTTGACTGAACCACTATAAATCTTGTGTATTTTATTTTCCACTGCTTTTTATTTTACTTTTTTACTTTAGTTTTTTCTGTTTTAAGGTGTGGTTGAAAAACTGTTTCTATAAAAGTTTCACTAAACTTTTTATCGATTTAAAAAGAGGATAAGTTTTTTTTTAATTACCAATTCACCCCCCCCCCCCCCCCCCCCCCCTTTCGTAGTTAGCCGCTGGGATATAACATTAAGTCTAACAACCTAATTTATATTGAACAAAATTTCAACATATAAACTTGCACATAGTGTGTAAAAATTATGTATATACCATTTATAAACTTTTACATAGTATGTATAAGCCTTATACATAGCATATATAAACTTGCACATAGTGTGTAAAAATTATGTATATAGTGTGTATAAACTTATTCATGGTGTCTATAATCCTTATACATAGCGTGTATAAATTTGTACATAATATGCATAAACTTGTTCATAGTATGCATAATCCTTATACATAGCGTGTATAAACTTGTACATAGTCTGTATAATGCTCTTACATAACGTGTGTATAATATTTGAATAAACTTGTACATAGTGTATAATGCTTGTAAATAGTATGTATAATATTTGCATATATAATGTATAAACTTATACATAGTGTATATAATGCTCATATAAACTTGTATATATTATGTATAATGCTTGTACATAGCATCTCTAATACTTATGTAAACTTGTACATAGTGTATATAATGCTTGTACATAGCATATACAAACTTATACATTATTTTTATAATGCTTAAATATAGTATTTACAAATATATTCATAGTGTGCATAATGCTTGTATGTAGCATGTATAAACTGGTATATAATGTGTATAAATTTGTACATAACGTGTATAAAGTTATATAAAGTATGAATAATACTGTTACATAGCATGTACAAACTTGTATATAGTGTGTAAAATGCTTAACATAGCATGAATAAACTTGTGCAATTCATATATAAAGCTTATACATAGCATGTATAAACTTGTACATAGTGTGTATAGTACTTATACATACCATATACATAGTGTGTATAGTATTTATATATAGCATGTATAAACTTATATATAGTGTGTATAATTCTTATTTATAGTATGTAAAATGCTTATATATATCGTGTATAAACTTGTACATTAGTGTATAATACTTGTAAATTATATACTAAATTTGTACATAGTGTGTGTAAAATATATACATAGTGATTATAAAGATATAGTGTGTAAAAATTTATACATAATATGTATATTGCTTGTACATAGCATGTATAAATCTGTACATAGCATGTATATTATTTATAGATAGCATGTATAAACTTCTACAAAGTGTGCATAATACTTTTTTTTTTTTTCAAAAAAAAAAGTGTGCATAATACTTGTATAAACATATACGTAGTGTATACAATACTTTTATATAGCGTGTATAATACTTGTATATAACATGTATAATGCTTATATATAACATGTATATACTTGTACATAGTGTATATAAACTTATTTAGAGTGTATAATACTTATGAATATTATGTATAATGCTTGTATATAACGTGAATAAATATATACATAGTGTGTATAATACTTGTATATAGCATTGAACGTAGTGTAGAATGATTATATAAACTTATATATAATGTGTATAATTCATGTATACAGTGTGTGCAATTCTCATATATAGCGTGTACATAGTGTGTATAATACTTGTACATAACATGTATAAACTTATACATAATATGTATAATGCTTATACATAACATGTATAAACTTGTACTTAACATGTACAATATTTGTATAAACTTATACATAGTGTGTATAATACTTGAACATAGCATGTATAATGCTTTTACATAACATGTATAAACTTGCACATAGTGTTTAAAAATTAAGTATATAACATTTATAAACTTATACATAATATGTATAAGCCATATACAAAACATGTATAAACTTGCACATAGTGTGTAAAAATTATGTATATAGTGTGTATAAACATATACATGGTGTGTATAATCCTTAAGATAGCGTGTATAAACTTGCACATAATTTGTATAAACTTGTATAACACATGTATGTTGCTTGTACATAGCATTTATAAACTTATATATATTGTGTTTAATACTTATACATACCATGTACATAGTGTGTATAATGCTTATATATATCGTGTATAAACTTATACATAGTGTACATAATTCTTCTTTATAATGTATAAAATGCTTTTATATATATTGTATAAACTTGTACATAGTGTATATAATACTTGTATATTGCATCTAAAACTTGTAAATAGTGTATATAAAATTTATATATAGTATTTATAATACTTATACATAGTGTGTATAAACTTATACATAATATATATAATGCTTGTATATAGCGTGTATAAACTTGTATATAGTTTGTATATTATTTATAGATTGCGTGTATTAACTTCTATATAGTATGCATATACTTGTATAAACTTATATGTAGTGTGTATAACAATTATATATATCTTGTATAATACTTGTATATAGCATGTACAATGCTTATATATAGCTTGTATAAACTTGTATATAGTGTATATAAACTTATTCAGAGTGTATAATACTTATGAATAGTATGTAAAATGCTTTTACATAGTGTGAATAAATATGTATATAGTTTGTATAATATTTGTATATAGCATTGAACATAGTGTCGAATACTTGTATAAACTTATATATAATGTGTATAATTCATGTATACGGTGTGTGTAATACTCGTATTTAACGTGTATATAGTGTGTATAATGTTTGTACATAACGTGTATAAACTTATACATAATGTGTATAATGGTTATACATAGCTTGTATAAACTTGTACATAACATGTATAATATTTGTAAAAATTTGTACATAGTGTGCATAATACTTGTACATAACAAGTACAATGCTTGTACATAGCGTGTATAAATATGCACATAGTGTGTAAAAATTATGTATATAGTATTTAAAAAATTATACATAGTATGTATAAGTCTAATACATAGCATTTATAAACTCGTACATTGTGTGTAAGAATTATGTATATAGCATGTATAAACTTATACATGGTATATATAATCCTTTTATATAGCGTGTATAAACTTATATAAAATGTGCATAAACTTATTCATAGTTTGTATAATCCTTATACATAGCATGTATAAACTTGTATATAGTCTGTATAATGCTTGTACATAGCGTGTATATATTGTTTGAATAAATTTATACATAGTATATATAATGCTTATAAATACTGTGTATAATGCTTGTACATAGAATGTATAAACTTGTATATAGTGAGTATAATGCTTGTACATAGCATCTATAATAATTTTATAAACTTGTACATCATGTGTATAATACTTGTATATAGCATGTATAAACTTGTACATAGTTTTTATAATGCTTATGTATAGTGTTTACAAACATATACATAGTGTGTATAATACTTGTATATAACATGTATAAACTTGTATATAGTGTGTGTAAACTTATTTATTGCGTGTATAAACATGTACATAGTGTGTATAATATTTGTACATAGCATGAACAAAATTGTACATAGCATGTATAAACTTGTATAATTCATTTATAATGCTTGTACATAGCATGTATAAATTTGTACATAGTGTGTATAATATTTATACAAACCATGTATATAGTGTGTATAATGCTTATATATAACGTGTATAAACTTATACATAGTATGTATAATTTTTATTTATAGCATGTAAAATGCGTGTACATATAATGTATAAACTTATACATAGTGTGTAAAATAATTGTATATTACATGTAAAACTTGAACATAGTGAGTATAAAACTTTTATATAGTGTTTATAATACTTATACATAGTGTGTACAAACTTATACACAATATGTATAATGCTTGTACATAGCGTGAATAAACTTGTACATTGTGTGTATTTTATTTATAGGCATCGTGAATAAACTTTTTTATAATATGCATAATGCTTATATAAACTTATATGTAATGTGTATAAAACTTTTATATATCATGTATAATGCTTGTATATAACATGTAAAATACTTATATAAAGCTTGTATAAACTTGTACATAGAGTATATAAACTTATTCATAGTATATAATACTTATTAATTGTGTGTGTAATGCTTGTACATACTGTGTATAAATATGTACATTATGTGTATTTTATTTATAGGCATCGTGAATAAACTTTTTTATAATATGCATAATGCTTATATAAAGTTATACGTAATGTGTATAAAACTTTTATATAGCATGTATAATGCTTGTATATAGCATGTAAAATACTTATATAAAGCTTGTATAAACTTGTACATAGAGTATATAAACTTATTCATAGTATATAATACTTATTAATTGTGTGTGTAATGCTTGTACATACCGTGTATAAATATGTACATAGTGTGTATAATATTTGAATATAGCATTGAACATAGTATAGAATGCATGTATAAACTTATATATAATGTGTATAGTTCATGTCTACAGTGTGTGTGATGCTCGTATATAGCATGTACATGTTGTGTATAATGCTTGTACATAACGTGTATAAACTTATATATAATAGGTATAATGCTTATATATAGCATGTATAAACTAGTACATAACATGTACAATGTTTGTATAAACTTATACATAGTGTGTATAATACTTATACATAGCGTATATAAACTTGTACATAGTGTGTAAAAATTATTTTTATAGCGGTTATAAACTTATACATTATATATATAAGCCTTATACATATAATGTATAAACTTGCACATAGTTTGTAAAAATTATGTATATAACATGTATAAAATTATACATGGTGTATATAATCTTTATACATAGCGTGTATAAACTTATATATAATGTGCATAAACTTGTTCATAGTTTATATAATCTTTATACATAGCGTGTATAAACTTGTATATAGTTTATATATTGCATGTACATAACGTGTGTATAATATTTGAATAAACTTGTACATAGTGTGTATAATGCTTGTAAAGAGTGTATAATATATTTGTATATAGAATGTATAAACTTGTACATAGTGTGAATAATATTTGTATAAATTTATACATAGTGTGTATAATACTTGTACATAATATCTTAAATACTTATATAAACTTATACATAGTATGTATAATGCTTGCCCTAGCATGTACAAACTTATACATAGTTTTAATAATGCTTATAAATAGTGTTTACAAATATATACATAGTGTGTATAATGCTTGTACACAGCATTTATAAACTTGTATATAGTGTGTATAAACTTATACATTACGTGTATAAACTTGTACATAGTGTGTATAATATATGTACATAGCATGTACAAACTTATACATAGTGTGTATATTGATTCTACATAGCGTGTATAAACTTATATAATTCATGTATAATGCTTGTACATAGCATGTATAAACTTATACATAGTGTTTATAAAACTTATACGTACCATATACATAGTGTGTATAATACTTATATATAGCGTGTATAAACTTATATATAGTGGATATAATTCTTATTTATAGTGTGTAAAATGCTTGTATATATCATGAATAAACTTATACATAATGTGTATAATACTAGTATATTACATATAAAATTTATACATAGTGTGTATAAAACTTATACATAGTATTCATAAAACTTATATATAGTGTGTATAAACTTATACATAATATATATAATGCTTGTTTATAACATATATAAACTTGTAAATAGCGTGTATATTATTTATAGAAATCAAGTATAAACTTCTACATAGTATGCGTAATACTTGTATAATCTTATACGTAATGGGTATAGTACTTTTATATAGCGTGTATAATGCTTGTATATAGCATGTACAATGCTATATATAGCTTATATAAACTTGTACATAGTGTATATAAATTTATTCATAGTATATAATACTTATAAATAGTCAGTAAAATGCTTGTACATAGTGTGTATAATACTTATATATAGCAATGAACGTTGTGTAGAATGATTGTATAAAAATTATTTATAATGTGTATAATTCATGTAGACAGTGTATGAAATGCTCGTATATAGCGAGTACATAGTGTGTATAATGCTTGTACATAACGTGTATAAACTTATAAATAATATGAATAATGCTTATACATAGCATGTATAAACTTGTACATAACATGAATAATATTTATATAAACTTATATATAGTGTGTATAATACTTATATATAGTATGTATAATGCTTAGACATAGTATATATAAACATGCATATAATGTGTAAAAATTATGTGTATATTATTTATAAACATATACATAGTATGTATAAGCTTTATACATAGCATGTATGAACTTGCACATGGTGTGTAAAATTATGTATATATCGTGTATAAACTTATACATGGTGTGTACAATCCTTATACATAGCGTGTTTAAACCTATACATAATATGCATAAATTTGTTCATAGTTTGTATAATCTTTATACATAGTGTGTATAATCATATACATAATCTGTATAATGCTTGTACATAGCGTGTGTATCATGTTTGAATAAATTTATACATAGTGTGTATAATTATTTTTTATAGTGTGTAAAATGCTTGTACATAGTGTGTATAATACATATATATTATATGTAAAACTTATACATAGTGTATATAAAACTTATATATAGTATTTATAATACTTATACATAGTGTGTACCAACTTATACATAATATGTATAATGCTTGTATATAGCGTGTTAAAACTTGTACAAAGTGTGTATATTATATATAGATAGCGTGTATAAACTTCTACACAATATGCAAAATGCTTGTATAAACTTATACGTAGTGTGTATAATACTTTTATAAAGCATGTATAATGCTTGTATAAAGCATGTATAATGCTTATATATAGCTTGTATAAACTTGTACATATTATATATAGACTTATTTAGAGTGTATAATACTTATGAATAGTGTGTATAATGCGTGTACATAGCGTGTATAAATATGTACATAGTGTGTATAATACTTGTATATAGCATTGAACGTAGTGCAGAATTCTTATATAAACTTATATATAATGTGTATAATTCATGTATACAATGTGTGCAATGCTCGTATATAGCATGTGCATAGTGTGTTATTGCTTGTTTATAACATGTATAAACTTATACATAATATGTATAATACTTATATATAGTATGTATAAACTTGTACATAACTTGTACAATGTTGGTATAAACTTTTATATAGTGTGTATAATATTTGTACATAATATGTATAATGCTTGTACATAGCATGTATAAATTTACACATAGTGTATAAAAATTATATTTATAGCATTTATAAACTTATGCATAGTATGTATAATTCTTATACATAGCATATATAAACTTACACATAGTGTGTAAAAATTATGTATATAACATGTATAAACTTATACATAGTGTGTATAGTCCTTATACATAGTATGTATAAACTTATACATAATATGCATAAACTTATTCATAGTTTCTATAATCCTTATATATAGTATGTATAAGCTTGTATAAAGTCTGTATAATGCTCGTACATAGCGTGTGTATAATGTTTGAATAAACTTGTACATAGTGTGTATAATTCTTATAAATAGTGTGTATAATGCTTGTATATAGAATGTATAAACTTGTACATAGTGTGTATAATGCTTGTATAAACTTGTACATAGTGTATAAAGCTTGTATATAATATCTATAATACTTGTATAAACTTATATATAATGTGTATAATGCTTGTACATATCATCTATAATATATTTTTTAAACTTGTACATTGTATGTATAATGCTTGTATATAGCATGTAAAAACTTGTATGTAGTTTTTATAATGCTTATATATAGTATTTACAAATATATACATACTGTGTATATTGCTTGTACAAAACATGTATAAAGTTATATATTGTGTGTATAAACTTGTACATTTTGTGTATAAACTTGTATAAAGTGTGTATAATACTTGTACATAGCATGTACAAACCTGTACATAGTATGGAAAATGTTTGTACATAGCGTGTATAAACTTGTATAATTCATGTATAATCTTTATATATAGCATGTATAAACTTGTATGTAGTTTGTATAATACATATACATATCATGTACATAATATATATAATGCTTATATATAGCGTGTATAAACTTATACATAGTGTGTATAATTCTTATTTATAGTGTGTAAAATACTTATACATATCTTGTATAAACTTGTACATAATGTGTATAATACTTATATATTACATGTAAAACTTGTATATAGTGTGTATAAAACTTATACATAGTGTTTATAATGCTTATATATATTGTGTACACAATAGAAAAATACCTTTTAACAACATTTATATTTAAACACTTTTATCTAAGTGTCTTAATAAATATATATTAGATCATACAATGATTTTGGCACTAATTAAGAGATCATGTGCGACAAGTCGTCGCTCCTCCCCGCACTATCCCGAACTGCCCCCTTCCTCTTATTATTCATTCATTTTGCTCAAGCGTTTATTCCTCCTGAAGTCGAATACCTGATCGTTACTGCTACATCCGATCGATGCCTCCTCTTGCCCTTATTATTCTTTCATCTTGCTTAAGCACCGCATTTCTGCTGTCGTGCGATTCATCGATCGCTACCACTACTTCAAGACATCTACATTAGGTAAGTCTTCTAATGGCTTTTAATCTTTTTCAAGCACAATATGCTTTATTGATTCCAATATAGAATGTCGATCGTGTAGGGTTCATAAAATATTTTTGTTCCCTCTTTTGACTTTGTAGGGTTCTTGAGGTTCTTTATTTGCAATTTCTGAACGATCGATCGACTTTCATAGTCGTCGAATGCAAATTGTTTTGTACATAGCAAAAGGTATATCTTCTGACCTTCTCATGATCTTCTTTATCGCTAATTTTAAAGTTTATTAATTAGGTCATTGGTGTGATTTTAGTTCATTTGATATATTATTAGATTTGTTGCATTCTGATTCCATAACGGTGTTTAGAAATTAATATAAGTAGGCAATCGAGTGGTGCAATAAGGTTATAGAATGTAGACTTATAATGTTTGTGTAAATATTTATGAAGACCCAAAGTCAACCGGTAAGGAAAATAGATATAATTTTTGACAGAGGATTATAATGAAAAAAAAGAAAGTTTTAAGTTATTGAGGCTTTTTTATGTTGTGTGTGAAGATTTACGGAAACTAGAGTTAGCATGTCCAAAATATTGAGAGGACTAGCCAAGACGCTGATTAAACCGACCCTAATAGTTGGGCTTAAGGATGATGATGCTAGGGTACCAAATTCAAGGTAGCTTAAATTGCTTGCAAGGTTTTATTGATGATAAGGTGAATAAAATGTTGAAGGATGCATTGGAAGAGGATTCTATCTTGGTGATCTTGAAGGTTGCATTGGAAGAGGATTCTATCTCTGACTTAGCTTCAGATGACAAGCTGAATAAAATGTTGGGAGAACTTGATGCTTTGGTTAATGAAGCGTAGGAACTACTTGGAAACTGGTATCAAACGATGAGTAAAGTTTATTTTGTATATGAAGTATCAGCTTTTTTTTCTTAATTGTATGTCTATGGGATGATAATCAATTTGCAGCTATTTCTATTTAAATTGAACTTTTATTATTATTAACTAAAAATATTATGCTGTAGGGTTCTCAGATGCATATTGTTCATTTGTTCATTGAGCTACTTTTTATGTGGTTTACACTAAAAAGGAATAAAATAATTAACACAAGCAAGGTTTTATCATTGGTATCATTGGTACAATTTCCTGCTATAAGAAAGATGAATAATTCTTATAGGAGTGCATTTTGACATGAAAAAAAAGCATGCAGTCTATGTGTTTCTTCTTTCCATGCTTTTTCTTTAGCATAATTTTCTTTGCTGATTACTGAATAAATGATCATAATTAAATAAAATTCTTGATAGCCCTTTAAAGTTTGCTCTATGATTTTGGTTATAACATTTTCTTTTTGATATTCACTCTCCTTTTCTTTTTTGTTATGCAGTTATTTGTCAATTAGCAGTTCTTCATCATTTAAATGATTTTCTAATTCTTTCCTGAGTGAGCTGAGACTAGCTAAGATTCTAATTAAGCCAACCGTAGTAGTTGGGCTTAAGGATGATGATGTCAGGGTACTAAATTCAAGGTAGCTTAAATTTCTTGCAAGGTTTTATTGATGACAAGCTGAATAAAATGCTGAAGGCTGTATTGGAAGAGGATTCTATCATGGTGATGTTGAAGGCTGCATTGAAAGAGGATTCTATATCTTACTTTGCTTCAGATGACAAGCTCAATAAAATGCTGTAAGAACTTGATGCTTTGGTTAATGAAGCATGGGAACTACTTGGAAACTGGTATCAAACGATGAGTAAAGTTTATTTTGTATGTAAAGTATCAGCTTTTTGTGTCTTGATTGTATGCCTATGTGATGATAATCAATTTGCAGCTGTTTCTATTTAATTTGAACTTTTATTATTGTTAACTAATAATATTATGCTATAGGGTTCTCATACGCATATTGTTCATTTGTTCATTACGCTACTTTTTATTTGGTTTACACTAGAAAAGAATTAAATAATTAATTTAAGCAAGGTTTTATCATTGGTATCATTGATAGATTTTCCCGCTATAAGAAAGATGAATCATTCTTATAGGAGTGCATTTTGACATGAAAAAAATGCATGCAGTCTATGTGTTTCTTCTTTCCATGCTTTTTCTTTAGCATAATTTTCTTTGTTGGTTACTGAATAAATGACCATAATTAAATAAAATTCTTGATAGCCCGTTAAAGTTTGCTCTATAATTTTGGTTATATCATTTTTTTTTATATTCACTCTCCTTTTCTTTTTAGTTATGCAGTTATTTGTCAATTAGCAGTTCTTCATCATCGAAATGATTTTCTAATTCTTTCCTGCGTGAGCTCATACTAGATTATTCAAACTTCAATTGCAAATAAGGATAAAGTATAGTTTAAACTTTGCTATTAACTTAGTGAGCTGAGATTTGATGCTTCAAATTTCATTTGCAAATAAGGATGAATTATAGTTTAAACTATGTTATCAAGTTAGTGAGAGTTCATCATGAACATTAGTGATGGAAATTGTGTGCACGTGCCCTGGAAAGGTCTTCAGAACCAAGTAAGGTGAAGTATGAACTCGACAAAAAGACTGGGCTGATAAAGGTAAACTAGGAAGTCCTCTAAAATAGCCAAATCCCTTCACTCAAAAATAATAAAATAAAGTTTGAGAAGAAAAAGGAATTGTGCATCCTCTCTTGTGCAGGTAAATCTTATTCTTTACTCATCGGTGGTGTACCCCAATAACTATGGTTTCATTCCATGAGTGCTCTGTGAAGACAACGACCCTCTGGATGTTCTGGTTCTCATGTAGGTATGCTATTAGGAAAATGTATTTTTCATTTGTATAATATATGTTGAAATTATCAGTTGGTCTATCCTATGCTTACAAGGATTATTCATGTGCATTATTCCTGTTTCTTCTTTGAACAGGAGCCAATCCTCCGAGGATGTTTCCTTTGTGCAAAAGTCATAGGCCTCATGCCTATGATTGATCAGGTTTTATTCTTTTTTTTTTTATATGCAAATCAAACTTATATCATTTTGATTCTAAAATTTATTAGTATTTGGTAAAGCTGCCGATTTATTATATACGTTGTTAAAAAATAGGGAGAAAAGGATGATAAAATAATTGCTGGTTGTGATAATGATCCTGAATATAGACATTATACATATATCAAGGAGCTCCTACCTCATCGTTTGGTTGAAATCAGGCTCTTGTTTGAAGATTGTATCCTCAAAATTTAGCTAATGTGCATATTATGTTTTCTTTGCTATTCCTCATCTTTCAGATTTGTAAACCATCTTTGATTGAATTATATAAAATGTGTTCATCTTTTTATGTCACCTTCTTGCATCTAGATGGTGAGGGATGCCATTGTTGTGAGGAATTTGCCAAAGAAATGGGTTTAGAAGTATATTTGAAATTTGACTTAGCAAGAAGTATTAGTAATAATTGCTCTTCACTTGTAATGAATATTTACAAGTATATAAGCAAACTAAAAGATGGATCTAAACCTTTGCTGTTAATAATGATGATTGATATCACTCTGATTAGTTTGATTTATCTCCATGTATAAATTAGTTTGTGAATTTTATTATTAATATTCGATAACTCGGTTCTTTTCTAGTCTCTAAAATGAGTACTTCCTTGACCTTAATAAATCAGACAACAAAAATTAAAACAAAGAGGTTGCTGTGAATGACTTCCTGTCCGTCACTTCCGCTTATGACGTGTTACAGCACTCCATGTATGATATTCTAGTGTATACTCTAATTTTAAGCTATAAATTACACGTTACTTGGTTGTACTTAAAAGCAAGGGTTGACTCAATATAAATCTAAGACTAGAGTTGACACATGGAATAATTAATTTGGTCAAGAGGTTATCATGATGCAGCATAGTTTAAATATACTAATATTAATCTTTCATTTCAGATTTTGAAGAAAGAAATTGGTATGCTTGAGCTCCAATGGTATGGCTTTTGCATGTTCAAAGCACTAGCAAGCTTACATAAGAAGGTAAGCTATATGAAATAAAGCATTCCACTTTTGGCATCACAATTCAGATATGTGTTTATTTTCCTCATTTTGGCAAGGTGTTGGGCATGCGATGTCAAAGTAGATTCCAAATTATCTTTTCAAATGCAAACTGTAGTGGATGATAAAAGTGTGGAAATAGAAATCCCAAGACTTGGTTGATATTGTGTAAATAAATCGCTCTTAGGATTAGGGCAATTTTTTTTATTTTCGTTTAATGTTTTGAGAAGACATTTATTATAATATATTGATTATGTATGTATATAAAGTTAGAAGTAGAATGTTTGTTGTATTTAAGGTGGAAAACTCCTGTAATTTTATATTTATCAAATAAATTTTTATTTGAAGAAAAAAAACTTAAGTAAGCTCTCATATCTACATGAGATTTTAAGTAATTTGATTAGAGATTAATTATTTGCAATTAAAATATTATGAGTGAGCATAATTAATTGATAATTGAATGTAATTTATATTGGATATGACATATATTGAGGCACATAATAATGCCATTTTATTAAAATTATTTAAGTAAGTTGGAAGTGTTGGCAAATCATATATCTTAGGGCAACATAAATGTGCCTTATTATTAAACATTTTCCATCAAATAAATATGTTATGATAGTTAACATATTATGACACATAGTATTTGTTGTAATTATTCACAAATTCCATCATATGAAGATATTATAAAAGTTTGTCTATTAGGACACTTTTATAAGTATCGTTTAAGAGACAATACCATCAAAATTATATGTCATAAACGTTCAGTTTTTAGGGCGCATAAAGATGCTCTTAACCCTATGCCAACGGCCACCTAAATGATATCATTGCTTGATGCCCTAATATATCATGTGCCCTAATAGATGCATATTATTGCACTTTAAGGTGCTCTAATAGCCACTATTATTTGTATACACTCACCATCTCATTGATTATGATGAAAATCCAAAGTTCGAGCGTAAATGTTAGACCTCTTGTTTTTTTTTTTTTTTTTAATATTATCAGCTATTATAGCATATACAATGACGATTAGAAAATTTTAGTTTTTAAGTGTACTGCAGAATTTATATTTATAGTACTTTAAATTTGATTGTATAGGTTTGTTAGTTTGAAATGATCTATTGTTTGTTCATCTAGTGTTTGTATTATTATTCTCTTCGAAAGCAACAAGAGCTTCTAGACAGCGTGATCTCCATTTGATTAAAGTGCAGGGAGTTCAACTCGCTAAAGGGTACAGTTGGCCGGATTAGCTACAAACTTTGTGACATTCAAAAGATAAGTGATATCACCTAAGCGAATACTTTCCTTCCTTTGTGCAGCTTTGATTTGCTTGCAATTCTTTTCTGCATAGCGCCTGTTCTCCTATAGGGAGTAATTTAAGTCACTCTTTAGCTTGAAAAATGATGAGAACTCCAATGAGTGCCTAAGGCTAGTGAGTTTTCATTGACTTTCCTATAGTTGAGGCGGTGAGTGTGAATGATAGTACTTCGTCGTGAGTGATGGCGAGCAACTTTAGTGGACGATTTCTTGAGTGTAGCCAATTTCACCTACTCCAAAAGTACCCTTGGTTGCCCCCCACGAGATCAGTTAGGATCAAGAAATTATTCTGTAAGCAATCCGAACATAGAGAATGGTCCGGATTGCTGTGTATTTACTGCTTATTTACTGCGTATTTTTTGATACATAATATTTTCTACGTATTTTTTGTGTTTTTATTGTGTATTTAGCGAGTATTATTTATTTGCTGCTTATTTACCACTCATTTACTGTGCATCAAAAAAAACGCAGCAAATAAGCAGTAAATACGCAGCTATCCGGATCATTCTCTACGTTCAGACTGCGTACACAATAATTTCTCGGATCAACTTCCCTAAGTATTCTTGGGCAAGTGAGACCGAATGGTCCTTGGGTGAGCTCTTTTATGGGGCCTGCTAGGTGTGAGTTTTTTTGCCCTGTGACTTGCCAGCTACCTTCTAGATACACAAGGAATATTCGAGTAAACACAAAATATAATGTTATTTGGTTGCATGCGTTCGCATTTATTTCATGCAAAAAATTCAAGCTTTCTTGGTCTTAGCTGCTTATTAGGCTTTAATACGCTATTCATTTGCAGTCACTTCATCTCGATTCCTTACAGCAGATTCCGATGACTGTGATCATCACATGCGACAAACACATAATTAAGGAGAGAGAGAAGGAGAGAGAGGGGGGGGTGTAAAGATGCCCGAAGAGAATGCTGAAGATTTCCTCAAGTTAATTCCTGAATACTTCAGGCAGCATCACCGTGCATCATCGCAAGTAGTGTGACCAATACAGGTGGAGATGAGATCTTCCTTCACATTGTCCAACTTAGAAATTAATATCCGAAGCACTGAACAAGCTCAAGTAATATTTCAGTATGTTGAGGTATACGGATTCAGCCAAAAAAAATATTAGGGCTTCGGTAAGAAAATACATTTATAATTGATACATCCTCTAAAAATTTTCTTGATCAGACACGAATCTCAAGGTAAAATTAAGCCGGAAACTTCCAAAATTAATATTGGGACCATCCGAATTTTGATTTCAACAAATTTATAGTCAAACTGAACGTCTCGGAAATACAAACCCAACGACACCAAATTCGACTCAATTCGAGCCCACATGGGTCTGAATCGAGAACCCGATCGAAGTGTTATTGGAAGGTTCAAAACACAATTTAAATTACCAAATGGTTTCCAAACATGACATTCTTATAGTCGAATCGAGTGGCTCGACGATACCAATCCAACGAGCTCAAGATCACCGAATTCTGATATCATTAAGACCTTCAAATGTCTGACGAACTATCACAATCAAGGGATTCAATATCGGTCGTCCATCCAAACCACTCCCCATTTTCCCTTGAATCTCCTCCTATTTATGGGCCATGCCACTTTAAGAAATCTATAAATAAACCCCTCATACCTCTTGAAAAGGGGCCCTAAACCTAAGGAGAGAGAGATCAGAGATCGCTCTTACCTCCTTGCCTCCTCGACTTCCGTCAGACTTTCGTCGCACCACCGCCTGAGGCTCTGAGCTCCGTTGGAGCACCACTTGAGGCCTTGAGCTCCACCGAACCACCCCCTGAGGCCTTGAGCTTCGCCAAACCACCACATAAGTCCCTGAGTTCCGCCGGACCACCACTTGATGCTCGGAGTTCCGCCGGACCACCACCTAAGGCCCTGAGTTTTGCTGAACTACCACTTAAGGCCAGAAGTTCTGTCGGACCACCACTTGAGGTATGGATTTCTGCCGTACCACTACCGCCAGACCACCACTTGAGGTCTGGATTTCTGCCGTACCACTACCGTCAGACCACCACCTAAGGCCCTAAGTTTTGCTGGACTACCACTTAAGGCCAGAAGTTCTGTCGGACAACCACTTGAGGTTCAGATTTCTGCCGTACCACTACCGCCAGACCACCACTTGAGGCCCTAAGTTCCGTCAGACCACCACCTGACGTTCGGATTTTTGTCGGACCACCAATTAATTAAGGCCTGGACTTCCGCCGAACCACCACTTAAGGCCCAAAGTTCTATCGGACTACCACTTGAGGTCCGAACTTCTGCCGCATCATTATCTGAGGCTCGGAGTTTCGCCTGACCACCACCTGACGTCTGAGTTTCGTCGGGCCCCCATCTGATGCCGAACTTCTGCCGGACCACCGCCCAACTCTAAAGTTATGCTAAACTAACATCAAGATACCAACTGACGCCAGAATTTTGAAGTAGCACCGGACTTCTGTAAGTCCACTAATTGACACTGTACTTTCATTCCCATTTTTCAGCAGATTTGAACCAAACGGTTGACATTTGTAATATGATCGCCCTCAGGGACGAGACAACCCATTGTAATCTACCGAAATACTAGTGAAATCATTTCAGACTAGGCTAGGTCCCGTGGTTTTTTCCCTTTCTAGGGTTTACCACATTAAAACATCTTGTGTTCTCTGTGTGTGAGCTGGATATTCGTACAACGCTAGGACGCAGTATTTTAACTTTACCGCCGCATATACTCTAGCCCGTAACAATAATACATTACAGAAACTCGACCGCTGTGGCCAATCCAGTAGAAGCAGAAATTAGTCAAGTGTACCATGTTCTCTGATTAAAGTGTTTAAGAATAAAAGCTAAGAAACAGGCCCATATATATAATCGTTTGCATCTGAGAGGACTCTTGAAGGATTTGTGATGTTTAAATTAATGTTGATTTTTATAATATAAATTGAGTAGATAATGCCCTCAGCACTACAATCATGCAAGAGGAAAAATAATTCAACCTTTGCACTTATCTGTAATGCTATCCAATCCTAGCGAGAAGAAAAGCATCTAAATAACCCTTTCAGTAATAGATGCTATTTGGATCATTTGCGATACATTCATACGACTTCTAAGAAATCTAAGGAAACGTGAAATGGGGCCCACGTGTGCAAAATTATAATATTATCGTTATGCAAATGGTACCAAAAAATAAATTAAACATATACAACATTTATAAACTCAAACTATAAATATTCATAAAATTAAGATGACTAACTATGGTGGAACTAATTATGATAATAATAAGTTGATTGCAATAAAAAAGCAATAAAAATTTTGAGACAATAAGTTGTCTCTTTGAAAGTTCACAATTAGTTTTGACATTAATTAGAAGTGCTATGAGGTGCACCTACTTAAATGAGGGGGATAAATGCAGCATTAAATAGCAGCAGTGTTCATACTAATGCTATATATTAACTATAGCAGCAGTTTAAACCACTGTAATTACAACTCAAAAACTACAGTATTTTCAAAGCACTTAATTATTACTAACAGTTTTTACTACCGGTAAAAATCAGTATATTTCCTCCTCTCGCCTTCTCAGTCAAGACTAGGATTGTATTAGCTTAGAGTAAACCTTTCGATGCCAAGACTAGGATTGTATAACATGCATTTCTTCATCTTTAAATTTACTATAAAAAGCAAATGTAGTGGGCATTTTATCCATTAAATTCTACAATGCTACTCAATTTTAATCAGTTATCCTGAGCGAATATTTTTCCTACAATTTCTCTTGTTCTGCTACAAGCCTAAGGGAAGGTGTGGGATATTATTGTTCTCTATTTGTGCTATAGTTTTATTTTATTTTATTTTTTTGAGAGAAAGCATAAAGCAATTTTATTCAAACAACTAAGTACAAATTGATTCCTCCTTCAACAAATCTAGAAAAGAAGGAGGAATGTTATTACAACTAGCATCTTGCCAAAAAAAAATCAGAAAGAAGAGCTAAGTTAGCGCATAAATCAGCGAACTTATTTCATTCCCTTTTAGAAAAATGAAAGAGAACCTGTTTGAAACCTTTAAGAAAATCTAAATCCTTAGGATTTAAAAATTCTTCTGAAATCAAATGCTTTTGAAGAAACTTCTGAAAAAGCAATATAACAGTTTGATTATCTCCTTCAATCACAGTACCCTTAGCATCAAACATTCAATTTTGGACATACTTCCTCAAAGATGAATCAATTCTACACCTGTTTTATTTGGGATATCCTTAGGATTTTGCTATAGTTTTATTTGAGATGAAGAAATATACATACAAGCACCTTTCTGTACCTGTATATTATTTTATAGATATTTATAATTTGATCATAAAATTTGATTTTTTTTGCATTATTTTTTAATCAATTCTACCCTTTAATAGTGAATTTAACACCCGCTAAAAGCGCTGCTAAAGCCTTTCTACAACTGCACACTCATAAAACCACTGCAAAAAACTTTCTAGTGAACGCAAGTATAACGGATTTGCAGCGGTTCCTAAACCGTTGAAAATAAATTAGAATGTGATTAAACTGCTGCAGTAGGTCCTAAAAAGTGTTATGAAAGCATGAATTACTAGTAGTGACCAAGTGATGGGATGAATTGTTTCTTTTAAAAAAATTTTAAAAATCTTTCTCTTGAAGAATAAAAATTGAAATATGCAAAAATGATTAAACAAAAGAGATTAGACTACCCAACAGGAGACCAAAAACAAGTATTTTTTTTTTTTTGTAGAAAACAAATATTTTTATTTTTATTTTTTATTTTTTTCACTATTTTCAAACTAAAGTTCAACATAAAACAATCACCAAAAACTTTTTTCATTAATATAATCAAAATAAAACCAAGTGCAGTAAAGTAAATTACAAGTAAAATAAATTGAAAAAAAGTAAGAAAACAAAAACCAAGGTTTATAGTGATATAGTCAAATTGACCTACATTCATAAACTAAAAGTCCTTCTCTTTGAGTGATGACTAATCAATGAATCTTCTTGTACACACAGTTAGGTGTTGAATCCCTTCTCCCTTAACACAGATAGAGAATAACCTTTACAGACTCGAAAAAATCTCCCTCCTCTCACCTCCTCATTCCGATAAAGATATCATCCCTCCTTTTGCCTCCTTAATCAAGTAAAAATGACTATCCCTCCTTTATCTCTTCTCTTCAATGGAGATGCTGCTCCCTCCTTTCGCTTCATCGGCCAGGAGAAGTTGTCATCCCTCCTTTCACCTCCATGGCCAGGCAAAAATGCAGACCCTAGCCTCATAAGCTAGCAAGCCTTTGGCCCCAAGGACTCCTCTTCATAGTGCTCTTCTCTAAGAGCTCTAAACAAACACAACTGGAGGATGCAAGGTGCAGACTAGTAGAGAAACCGTGTGACCCTTCTCACATTCCTTAACTTCCTCAATGCACTTTCCCACTCTCAACCTCACCTGAACTCTCTCTCTTATGAAGTGGACTCTCTACAAGCTCTCCCACAAAAAGAAAATGTCATTTGATTGCCCCAAGACCCTTTCTCTAAATACAAGAAAGAGTTTATATAGTGGGATTTAAAAAAAAAATAGTTTAACAGTCTTCTATTCGTATAGTATGATTCAGAGTTCATATTATACGATCCATTCAATCAAACATCAAAGGTTCATCCGATGAGCTATCTAGTGAATCATATAGTCCAATATAGTATTATATTATATGATCTTAAATATTAATTTGATATGATTTGATTCATTAATCCTCCTAATTAAATTAGAAAATTTTAATTAATATTCATACAATATGAAATGGATCATACAGTACGCGCAATTCAAATTTTAAATTTTAAATTGCCTATTTAAAGTAACCAGAATTTAATGACAAGGTTTCTCAAAATATTTGTTCATCCTATATAATGTGGTGGTCCTACTGTATGATTAGTTATAGCTCATGATTAATTAAATATTTTTATTTATTTCTATTTGAATATATCATACAGTATTATTAATAGAAAAATTAAAATATTTAATTTCACTTCCCATTTGTATATATGCATAATTGCTAAGCCAACATACACCTATTATAGAAATTCACTCTACAAAATAAAAATTACATATGCTTTTAGATATAAATTAACTTTTACACTAACACATCACAGTCTTGAGCCTTGATCATTCACTCTTGCTTGATATATGCTATACCTGAAAAGATTATTGACACACATAAAAATATGCAATAAATAGAGGAATACGTAAATATTTATCGAATAATATTTTTAATCATCAAAACATGAAGTTTGGCTCTTGAATTTTCTTTTCCTTTTTAATGAAGGCAAACATTATAGTTTAGAATTTTAAATTTGTAAGTTTAATTTTAATTTCATGCTAAGTTCTCTCCCTCACTAAGTGCTTCCTTAAAAAATAAGATAAAAAAACATTTTATTTATTTTTTTTTCTTTTTTTTTTAATTTAAACATAATCTTTTTATTATTTTCATAGCAACATAAAATAGCACATAACATACCAATATTAAAAATAAAAATTGTACTAATCAAAAGACTAATACAACTAATAATACATACTCCCCCTTTAACACCACCAAAATGAGGAACAATACAATAATGTGTAAGTGTCAAAAATTTACACAACCCAAAACCTGACCCAGACTCGACCCGAAAAAATTCAAGTTTTGGTCAACTCGTTTATGAAATTGGTTAGGTTAGAGAAGACCCAGATGTTTCAAATTAGAAATCAATATTGAGATTATGATTTTTTATGATAACAAAATATTAGTGTAATGATTTTATTATTTATTTTAGCATATATTGGAAATTTCTATTCATATCAGGGTACACTAACATTTCATGGAAATCTTATAATACATTAAAATTTGCTGAAGACTTCAAGACAAGATAGAATAGAATTTCATATAATAGAGTTTGTATTTTTTTTTTTTTTTTTTGAAGACTGAGTGAGTGTGATTGTAATTGGGTAACTAAGTACGAAATTCATTTGGTACTGAATTGTACCATACGAACTCGTTCATTTTTTAATTGTTCGTACAGTATGATGTCAGGTCGTACAGATGATTGACAGAGTATAAAATTCATTTTATACTTGATCATATCATATGAATAAATTTATTTTTAAACTATTAGTACAATACGATCTAAATCATACATACAATTGATAGTGTACGAAATTAAGTTTATCCTAATTCATATCAGACAAAGCCCTAATTTTTTGAACTATTTATACTGTATGATCTATGGTCATATAGTACGATCGTAAGTTGGTTCATTTGAATTATTCAATTTTTTGATGGATTTTTATGTATTTTCTATATAAATAATCTTAAAAACTATCACATTATCTTTTTGTTGCAAATTTCTTTTGAGTGAGGCCATAAGGTGTGAGTTTGGGAGAGATTTTTTAGATTAAAGAGTTAGAGATCTAGTGAAGAAAAATTGTGAGGTATTCACAAGATTGCCCAAAGTGAGGATCTCTTTATCTTCTTCAAGTTTCTTCTCATCATCTTTGGAGGCTCTCGAGAAAAGATTCTCAATATTAGATTAAGGTACTCTACCTTTATTTGGAGGGTGAAAAAGAATATCAAGGTACTCTGCTTTCACTAGAAGGATAAAAAAGGATGTCAATGTACTCTGTATTCACCAGGAGGGTGAAAAAAGACATCAAGATATTCTTCGTTCACCAAGAGGGTGAAAAATAATGCCAAGGTACTTTGCCTTCACCAAGAGGGTGGAAAAGGATGAGAATGTATGCTTCCATCACTTGGAGAGTGTAAAAGACGATGGTTCTCTGCGACACCAGGTTGATGGAAGAGAGTTTGTAAAGGCTTCAATGTCTTACTGTGTGGGCAAAAGGAGAGTCACTTGTGTTTAGTGCAATACTTGGAGAAGGAGCCTCCAGAAAGTGGATGTAGGTCTAGTTGGATGGAACCACTATAAATTTTGATATTCTTATATAAACTTTATTTTTCCTGTAATTTTTATTTTACTACTTTTAATTTTTATGGTTGAAAATTATCTGTGGAAATCTTTTCTATAGACAACTACATATTTTAGAATTAGTGATTTCATTTTTCATAAAGTTTAAAAAGGTTTTCAAAAATCAAATATTGTTTTTTTAAGATAACTAATTCACCCCCCCCCCCCCCCCAACCCTCCTCTTGGTTAACTTAGGGACAGTTCTATTAGGTTTAACAACCTACATGAACTTTCAAGTGATATTAGAGCAATTTTCAAAATTTAAAGTTTAAATTACTTTTTGAAAAAATGATCATGGCTAATTTTTGAAACCAGAATACTTTTGGAGGATATTCAATTACTAGATCACCTTTATTTGATAACATTCCCTTTGATTTTGGAAGACTCAGATGTCTAATTTTAAGTAATCACTTTATTATCGCATGTAAATATTAGTACATGAAGGTTACACCAGACCTATTAGACTTGTTGATGGCATTAAGATTGAAACACCATTCATTAATTGGATATTAGAAGAAAAAGAATTAGTATAGTTAAATTCCAAATGCTTAAACAATTTTTCTATGCTTTAAAATCTTAGGATTATATGAGTGTTTCTACTTGCAAAATTGGAAAAGAAATCTAGGATAGACTTTGCATAACTTATGAAGGGATAAATGAGGTAAAGTAATATAGGCTGGATATTTTATTACAAGACTATGAATTATTTTGCATGAAACTAAATGAATCAATTTCTGATATGTATATAAGGTTTACTCAGATTGTTACCTTATTGCATGCTTTAGGTAGAGAACTTAAAATTTTAAAGAAAGTTAATAAAATCTTACATTATTTATCTACTGCTTATGATACAAAAATAACTATCATAATTGAATATAAGGGTCTGAATGTATATTCTATTGACAATCTGCTTGGATCACTAATTATTTACGAGCAAAGAGTGAATCAAAAATAGATTAATGTAAGTGACACGCAGAAAGAAAAGAATATAGCTTTAAAAGTTGATGATTCAGAGAGTGATCAATCAATGCCTAAGGATGAAGAAGATATTACACATATGACTAGGCAATTCAAAAGTATCCTTAAGAGAAAGCAATGAAGGCGTCAGTATTGGAACAAATGTAAGTTCAATAAGAATATTAAAGTTTCTAATGAGATAATTTATTATGAATACATGAAGCTTGGATATATATAAAGACTGATTGCTTAAATCTCAAAGCTAATCCTAACAAGAACAAAGCAGAGGAGAAAATGAACATTAAGAAGGGTAAGAAAAGAATGCAAAGAACTTTCTAGGCTGACTCATCTTCAGATTCTTCATTAACATAAGCTAAAGAGGAGGTTACAAATTTATGCTTAATGATAAATAATCTTGATCATTCAGATCATGAGGAAAGATATTATTATATAAGCCCTCATGAGAGTATTTGGCACCTAGACAGTAGATGTTTAAAACATATGAATGGTGATGCAAATCATTTTTTATCGTTGGAGGCCAATACTGGAGGCAAAGTGACACTTGGAGATAACACCACTTGGAGAGTGGTAGGTTCAAGTATCCCCCAACCTCTTAAAATCTATTTGTCTTTGGATGTAAAGTATTCATTTATAATAATGGGAAAATTCTTTTAGAAAAATTTGATCCTAAATTTGATGAGAGAATTTTTTTAGAATATTCAAATATTGGCAAATTCTATAGAGTTTTTAACAAAAGAACTTTGGTAGTATAGAAGACTACTCATAAAGTTTTTAATGAATCTGATATTATTATAGAATATAGGTTGGACGAACAAGATATTTAAGAAAATATCCAAGAAATTAAAAATGTAAATCTTGAAGAAAAGATTGGAATTGAAATTTTATTGCCTAGAGAATGGAAATATCCTAAAAGTCATCCTAAAGAATTGATTTTAGGATACCAGAGTTAAGATGTTAAAAATAGGCATGGGCTTAATAAAGAAGTGAACCACTCAGTATTTATTTCAATGATTGAACCCACTAATTTAAATCAAGCACTTTCTGATAAATTTTAGAAACTAGCTATACAAGAAGAGTTGAATCAATTTATTAGAAATGATATTTGGGAGTAAGTAGAAAGACCAAAAAAATCAAATTATTGTAGGAACAAATGGGTATTCAAAAATAAGATGAATGATTTAGGTGTAGTGGTTAGAAATAAGGCAAGGTTGGTGGTCAAGGGGTATAATCAAATAGAAGAAATTGACTTTGAGGGGACCTTTACCCCTGTAGTTAGACTTGAAGCAATAAGGGTGCTTCTAGCTTTTGCCTATTTTAAAGGGGTTAAATTATTTCAAATCAATGTTAAAAGTGTCTTTCTTAATAGGTTGATTAAACAAGTTAGGTTTGGGTCAACCCGTTTATGCTCGAGTCAACTCAGGTTGGACCCAAACCTGACCCATTGACCCGAATTAACACCCCTAATAATGGTTACCAAAAGACTAGAAAATAGAATACAACCATATGCACTACTCATCGAACAAGCCTTGATTTAGTGATGGTGGTGGCTATAAGTAATGGTGAAGTGAGGCAAACTAAGCCTCAAACCAAGCACAATTTGCCTCATGCTACTATTGCATCTGCTCCTAGTGGGAATTGGAATCTTATCAAAGTTGTGCAAATTGCTCAATAAAGGTATCAACTTTGAGTTCTAGGAAGGCAAAGTGTTTAGTCCAAGCATCTTGTGGGTAATTATATGGAAAAGGAAGAGGCTTTACTAGTGTTCCCCCTATTACTTCATCTTCCTTGGAGTCTGATGTAGCCACTTCTGATGCTTCCCTATGCCTCTCACTACAAATGATGTGAAAAGAAAAATATATATATTATATTTATTACACATAAATTGACTAAGGTACCCCAGTGCTCAAAATAGTTGCGCCACAACATTAAATAAATTAACTAGCACCTCGGCGCTCTAAGCTTGACTTTGCCATGGCATTGGCCTAAATTGGTGCAACACTTTAATAGTGAATTGCTCAAGCTTCTATAATGTGTCGTTGTAGGAGATTTGGTGTCGCAATGCTTGTGTAGGCAATTTGGCATTGTAGCGCTCCAAGTATCAATGCTAGGGCATTGAATTATTTACAAAAAAGATAAAGTACAAAGCGCAACAATGTTCTAAATATGGTGTTGATGCACTAATAGCGATGTGGCGCTTAACGAAGGGACATTGGGTCGCTGAATTAAAGTGTAAAATGACATAATGTTGAGCATAGCAATACTCTATCATGGCAATAGGTCATTGAAAGCACTACAGCATGAGGTTTCTAGGTGCTGTTGTGTTTAAGTAGAGTTTACATCTTTAAAGCTTTTTCTTGAGATTTTTATGCACAACATTAACAAAAAAAAACACATTTTCACTAGATTTTAATGCAAGAAATATTAACATAATTTCTTCTTAACAACATTATAGATGTTGGGGCAGCATCAACTGTATGCTAAGATCTCAAAGTGTATGTTTTGGTTGAATTAAGTTAGTTGCATTTCTAGGATATGGTTAATGGTAAAGGGATATATGTGGATCCCTAAAAGGTGCAGGCAATGGAGGGTTGGCAAAGGCCAACTTCCTATCAAAGGATCATAATTTTTTTGGGGTTGTTTGGGTATTATAGGAGTTTTGTCAAAGGCTTTTCACATACCACAATTCCTTTGACAAGATTGACTTAGAAGACTATGCAGTTTAATTGGATACTGAATGTGAGACGATTTTCAAAAGCTGAAATATTACCTAGTAAAAGGCCCCATTTTGGCCATTCCGTCTAGTGTGGACAAGTTCCAGGTGTTTGGTAGTGTTTCTCTAAGAAGATTGGGGTGTTTATTGCGGCAGTATTATAAATGCATTTTCTTAACAATTGTAACCGCAAGAGAAGAATTACTCAAGTTCATGATTTAGAGTTGGCGGCGATTATTGTTGCTTTGAAGATTTAGATACATTATTTTTATAGAGTGAGATTTGAGATTTATATTGAACGGTAGAGTTTGAAGTACACCTTTACTCAGAGAGAACTGAATTTGAGATAGAGAATATAGTTAGAGTTGATTAAGGATTATGAGCTTAGCATTATTTATCAGCCTGGTAAGACTAGTTTGATAGTTTATTCTTTGAGTAGGAAGTCTCTGTTAAGATAGCAGTCAGTATGATTCTATTTCAATTTATCTATCAAAAATACTTCCTATTTCAATTTGAGGCGAGGTTATGACCGCCGCAGGTCTGCTACCCAACTTCTGAAACTCCTTCACTAACATGGTTGTCAGCTAGTTGTTACGCCTGTAACTAACATTTCCAACAGCATATAACAGGGTTCCTTTTCTTCTCGTCTGTCTAGATTCTCTCATTTAGCTTAATACAGCTTTCATAAAAACTGCCAAATTAGCTGCCAAGAATTTTTCGGAGCTAAAACTTTGACAATTTAGCATTTTCTACAAGTTTAAAATCAGTTACAGAAATTAAAGGAGAAATTACAGTGTTAACCCCATATTTTAAAATTTTTACAAATTTGGATAGGCCCATTAATTGGAGACCAAACTAAGCTTTTTAAATATTACTTTGGAAGCAAATTAAAAATCTATCTTAATATAAATATTATTAGAATATTTTAAAATGATTTTTTCCTTATTAAAATTAAAGTTGATTTTGATTTATAAAATTAATATAAGTTCAGTAGGAGGCGGTGAGTTCTGCTCTGCACTCAAGCAATAGGAAAAATACTGCAGCCATTAATCTCTTAGGTCACGCTATCCAAGCCTAGCAGGAAGAAAAGAATATCCAAAACCATTATGAGAGAGAGAGAGAGACAAAATGCTAATGTAGAAATATTTTTGGGTCTTTTGGGTTGGATTACTTTACCCTTTTAAAAATTTAAAAAAATATGAGAGAGAAAACTGGCGAACTTATGACGTTTAGATTCCTTCTGATTTCAAATTACTCATTATCATCATGCAAATGGAACCAAAAAATAAATTAAACACTTGTAAAATATTTTTTAAAAAAATTGCAAAATGAGCATATGGCCAGGTCAGACACCAACAAAAATAAATATTCATAATTTTGCAGTGATTAATATAAGTTAATTTATTTGCAAAAAATATATTATTATTCTCCAACTATCGTTATTCAATTATGATCTTTCAGCCTAAAAATTTGTCCTAAACCCTAGAAATAAAACAATTATATTTTTCGAAATATGAACCATTTATATTTCTTACTAATTAATGTGTGATACAATTAACACTTAAATAAATCCAATTTATGGATATTTAAAGTGAACGATCATGAATTTATAATAAATTATTATTTTGATAAAAATGATTAATTTATAAATTTTTTAGAGTTGAATATTTTGTTAACAAAGCTTCTCGACTATTACTTTTTCTATCTAAGAGTGTTTAGATGTCATTGTTCTAAATATAAAAAACAAGCATAATTAATGCTATATGAAGTTAGGGTTGATTTTTATCAGTGGGGATTTCAAATCTGTAGTTATTGGTTTTGCACATCATATGGAGCGTGCAAGCTACATGTCGACTCTCATAACTATGATTCAATAAGGTATGAACCATTAAATTAATAAAGAATTAATCATGAAACAGGAATGAATGTAATATGTCTCATAATTTATGGAAGCTTATGTGCTCTCTTTTAACTTGTATCATGGAATTTTATAATCATTTGATATTGTGAGTTGTGTGTCATATATCGCTTCTAATAAAACCACAATTGTAACAACCTAACAAAAATCATTAGGTGCTATAAATTGATCTCAACCACTAATCCATAACAAACATATTTACATTAGCCATACACGTCTAAAGTCACTTGAGTTGTACCTCTATATAAATAGTGTAATGCTTTAGCAAAGGGTGATGAAAAGCATTCTACTGTATATCATTTGTCCTATACTCTTATTTTGTTTCCTCTATTATTGTCCGCTTTCTAGCTTACGTTTACTTAGGAGTAAAGTTTCTTCATGGTATCAAAGCAGCAGTGAACCAGAAAAACCTTATGGCTCAGCCAGCTACCTCTCAAGTCGGGGAACCTTCAGTAAATTCTCAAATCGAACTCATTTTTTCATTCAACAGGGGAGATTTTTCACAAGAAAGGTCATTCAACATCCATCTGTTGGCATAGACTAAACATTAACTATGTTCCTAATCCAGCCTACACACAAAACGAAGCTCTGGTTGCCGCATCCGACTCTCACTCTATGAATTGGTTCCTTAACTAGGGTGCATCGTCCCACCTCACAAATTCACTCAACAACCTATCGCATTCCTCTCCCTATCAAGGAATAGATGGCATTACTATTGGTGATGGTACATCTATTCCCATTGCAAACTCCAGCGACAGACTATTCCTAACCCCGCTTCATAAGCTTAAACTATCTCTGATTCATCATATACTTGCTATCACACATAATCTTTTTTCCATTTCAAATCTAACTGAAGACAATAACATCGCTATTACTTTTGATTCCTCTAGTTTTATCTTCAAGGATCTGCTAACAAATTAGATCATACTCACCGGGCCTTGTAGTGATGGAGTGTATCCCCTCTCCAACCCCTTATCAGCTACTCGCAACTCCATCTTCACGGCCATCAGCTCACAAGCAACCCTTTGGCACAAGCGTCTCGGCCATCCTCATCACCGTCTTACTGCCACCAACTCCAATCTTAACCTAGAACTCAAAATACCTGGTTTGTTATCTTCTTGCATTTCTTGTGAGACATCTAAATGTCATAAATTAGTGTTTAAAAACTCTTTTAATCGTCAACTTAAACCACTAGCTGTAATTCATTCGGATGTATGAGGACCTTTCCCAATTCCTTCTAATCAAGGATACATATATTATTTGATGTTTATTGATAATTTCTCTCACTTTACATGGATATTTCCAAAGCATTACAAATCGAATGTTACCAACTTATTTATCAATTTCAAATCTCAAATTAAGCATCAAACCTCTCATAAAATCAAATGTTTACACACATATGGAGGCAAAGAATACCTAAATCATCAAATGTCTCAATTCCTCAAATAACCACTATAGGAAAACAGCTCATTTCCGGCAGAATTTTCAGCGGAAAAAAATTCGTCACAAATGCCGGCGGCTTTTCCGGTGGATTACCGATGGAAAAATTTCCGGCGTTTTTTCGACGTTTTTCCGGCGGATTTTTTGATTCAATTTCCAACGAATTTATTTCAGACAGGAAAACAACTAATTTCCGGTAGTTTTTCTGGCGGAAATAAATTCGACAGAATTTCCGGCGAAATTTCTGTTAAATTTCTGACAAAATTAAATAAATTTAAAAATTACTATTAAAAATATTTATAATTATTTATTTTGTTAAATTAAGTTAAATAATTTACTAACTTATTATCAAATTAAATTATTTAAATTAAATATTTTTAAAATTATGTAATAATATAAAAATTGTGTTAAAATTACGTTATAATAATATTAATTATGTTAACTACGTATTAATAAAATATTTTTACTTTTAATATAATATTTACTCATAATTAATTAGTTTTAATTTTAATACAATATTAATTTTTTAGAATAATTGGATTTGAGTTTTACTTTAAATATTAAAAACGACAAAGCTTAGAAGCTTTTCTTACTTGGCGGAGTGGTTGGGGTGGGACTTACCCGAATGACAGGTCGGGGTTCGAATCCCGCCGAAGGAGGGAATGTGTTGCACAGTTCGCCTGGGCTCGAGTGGATCAGGTGGACTGGCAGTTTAGCGGGGCGGACTGGCTGGTCTGGGCACAGAATCATTCTGGCATGCTGGCTGCTTGGGCACGCGAATGGGACCGGGCTGGCTGGCTGGCGCAAAATACCTTTCTACTTTTTTTCTTTTTTATTTCCAGCGCAAAATAGTTCGTCAAAAACTGTACCGGCGGACTAATTCTGCCAGAAGTCCGTCGAAAATATTTCCGGCAGTTTATTTTGTGTCGGTATAACTTTTTTGACGCGCGCGTAACAGACGAAAAAAATCCGACGGAAATCCACCGGAAATACTAATTTCCGACGGATTTTGGGCATTTTTCGACGAAATTTGTCCGCTAGTAAAACGCGATTTTTCTGTAGTAAACATGGCATTCGCCATCATATTTCTTATCCATATACCCCTGAACAGAATGGCCTGGCTAAAAGAAAACATAGGCACATTCTAGACACAACCCGAACATTACTTCATATCACTCTGTCTCACACAGGTACTGGCTTGAAGTTATCCTAACAGCTGCCTATTTAATAAACCGATTATAATCAAAATCAATCACAATTTCAATAACCCTCCAATAACACAAACTCAATAACAATTTCAACTCCTATACAACACTCCACCTTCTTATTCTCATCTTCGCGCATTCGATTGTGAATATTTCCCTTTGATCCTTTCCCCTTTTCGACACAAACTTGCACCCACATCCAATTCATGTGTCTTCATGGGATACTTGGATTCTTACAAGGGCTATAAATGCCTAGACCCATCCACAAATCGTGTCTACATTTCAAGACATGTCACATTTATAGAAAACTCTTTTCCTTTCGCCAAATCCTCTCAACTAGAAACTCCCTCTATCTCAAACCCATGTCGTCATCTCCTTGTTCCTACACCATCATACATAACTCCACAAACCCCACAACTAATCAACCCTCCTATTCTCTCCAAGATCCATATAGTCTCAGCTCATCCATTACCCCGGCCCAGTCAGCCATATCCAATCAAATATCCTCCACAGCTTTGATCTCTCCATCACTTAACCTACCTGCACATCCTTCAGTACTTCACCACCCAATGCTTACCCTCCTTCAAATAAGCTCTTTAAAACCGACAAACTGGCTCAATCTCCTCCATCACCAAACTCCACATGTCATTTCGTTAGACCCAACCACTTACTGTGAGGCAATCAAACACATTGAATGGCAAAAGGCCATGGCAATCGAATTCTTAGCTTTACCAAAACTAGGGATGTAATTCTAGTTCATTTTCCTCCTAATACCTTTATTCTTGGTTGTCGTTGGACATACCACACCAAACATTAGTTAGGCAGATCCGTCGCTCGGTTCAAATCCCCACTGGTTGCACAGGGAAACCATCAACAACAAGGCATAGATTATATAGAAACATTCAATTCTATACTCAAACTTCCAACAATCCGTGTCCTTCTTACAGTTGATTTGCATCATGATTGACCCTTCCAACATCTTGATGTGGCTAATGTGTTCCTTCACAACAAACTCGTCGAGACATTGTACATGGCACAACCAAAGGGTTTCGAAGATGCCACACATCCCGATTATGGTGTAAACAAGTCGAGTCGAGTCGAGTTTAGACCCTTATCGAGCTCAGCTCGTTAATTGGAAAGCGAGCTCGAACTTGAGCTCGTCTCACTGTAAACGAGCTCGAGCTAGCTTACGAGTCATGTGTCAAAATTTTTAAAAATCCCACCTAAATTTAAAATTTTTGGGTTGGCACAATATCGCTTTTTTAGTGTTAGAAATTTATATAATTTAATATTCTGATAACAATTCGATGGTTAAAAGAGTAAAATTTCTGTTTGACATTGAAGAACACTCAATTTAATAAAATAAAATAGATTGATTATTTCATCACACGCGCGCTTAGATCAATAATACAACTCTACATACAATAACAACACTGATGACAATGTAAACCATAATGGCAACTCTTCAAAATTTATCCGGAGAGAGTTTTCCCTGATCAAATATTATTTGTTATATATCATGGCTTACCGACCAAGAATCAACACTTGGCGCATACACAGCTGAGGCTGCTTGCTACATATCTACTATTTTAAATTTTATTAAATTATTGCCTTAATTAATATCGTATGGACATTTGGAGTAAAGATTCCTGGAAAAGCCTGGTGAACAAAACCAACAAAACGATGGCGTTAAATTGAGCCCTGGCTCTGATACCTTCTTTAAATGACTGCATGAAAGAGGGTTTTTTATTTTGTAGGAGAACCACGGGATGTATTAATTGAATGCGCCTATGCATGTATAAGAGGAGAAGATATTTTGTCCCGATCGATCGAGCGTACGTAGACCGAGCACCTCTCCACTTGATGAGATTGTGTGTATATATATATATAAAGACGATCATCATATGTCCATACCTTCCCTCCTGTACTTGTTAGAGAAGAATAAGCAATAGCAACGAGAAGGACGAAGAGATCAATGAGTTGAGGAGGGAGTAATAGAAATAATTGTGAAGGCAAGCCAGAGAGCGAGGTAATTAAGCAGCCAGCTTGTGAAATCGAGAATGGGTAGAGAGATGAATAGCGTGGATTATAGTTGGAGCGGGAGCCAGAGCATGAGCGTAAGCCAGAAGGCTTCTCATATGATGGGAATGCCTTCGGCGAGTTTCGATGGGGTGTTCTCGCGTTCGAGGGCGAGTGAGACGAGAGCTATGGAGGAAGAGGCTCTGCGATGGGCGGCCTTGGAGAAGCTGTCCACATATGATCGGCTGCGAACTGGCTTCATCCGGCGGGCGCTCGATAGCTACGAAGCAAGCTGTCAAGATGTGAGGAGTAGAACATATTACAAGTACCAGGCGGTGGACGTTGCGAATTTGGGTTTGGCCGAGCGTCAGGAGTTCATCGCCAGGATCTTTAGGGAGGCGGAGGAGGATATTGACACCTTCCCTAAGAAGCTACGAGATCGGATTGATAAGTAATATATATTATTAATCACTCTATTTATTTCTCTCTTTCTTTTTTGGAAAGAATTTATTAAACTTATCAATCATAGATTATATTTTTCAATGATTTAGTGGGGAGTATATCTAAATATGTATGATTTAGTTAAAAAAAAACATAGAAACATATTATATGAGACTTCATACAGAACATGGTTAATTTGTTTTTCTCCAATCAAACATTAAGAATATAAAAAATATTATATTTACTTTCTTTACACTAATATTACTTGCAATCAAACGGCCTATAAATGTAATTTGTATGATTGAGAGTATCTTTTATGGAAAGGCTCAATTCTATGCTATTTAGCAAAAATTATAATGAATCATACCGCCACAAAAAAAAACACCTCAATGTCTTAATGTTAAGACTGACTTTACAAAAGGCCTGTATTATTTAAAAGTCTTAATTTGTATGTTGTCGTTTTTGATGATTTTTTATTATTTTTTAACATAAAATTTAAAACTTTTTACTTTAAAAAAAAATATTTTAAAGAGCCGAAAGAAAGTATCGATCTCGAAGGAAACTTTAATCAGATTTTTTAAATATTTGTATTTTTTGGCAGGCATGAAGATGCCGGCCCATACGCATCTTCTCTGACTTTTTTAGAAGAGAGGAACATTTCGTAGCTAGCGAGTTTCTCAATACTTTAGAAAAAAAAATGGCATGATTTTTTTATTTCTCAAAAGTATTGGGCTAGCTGATAGTAGATAATAGAAAGTTTTATATTGAAAAAGCAGTTTCATTTTTTTTCTTTTTCCTTACTGAAGATTAATAAAATATATGGAAGGTCTTTGATCTCTTCTAATTGCTTGCCGTTTGTGAAGACCAATAAACCAAAGACCAAGGCTTTGCCACAACAAAACACCACTGAAAACCAATTAATTAAGCTCTAATGTCCACTATTTCAAAATCTTGAATTGCTTAATTTTTACTCGTTATATTTGTTTGCATATGCCGGCCAGCAAATTAAATTAACTTATTCAAATTGCATTTTCTTTAAATAAGAAGAATCCAGCATTTAGGAAAAGTCCAAATTTGTATTTCTCTCAATGCTGCAACAGCAGGTTGTGCTTAAACCGTATTGAAATCCTAAACTTGAATAATTTTATTACGATATTGACATGAAGTCATGTAATATTGATTAACAAATAATATTAAAGTCATTAAATTATCAATTATTAAATTTATGAGAATTTACATGTAATCAACATAACAATTATCATATTAGATTAAAAAATTATTCCCTTAATTACATATGGTAATACTACAGACATAATATAAATAAATAAAATTGTCAAGTATAAAATTAATGATAAAACGATAGAAAAACTAAGGTCTAAATTAATCATCTTTTATGATATTTCGTGAATCATCCTTATCATTTTTTTTTTCATAAGCACAAATTATCTGCGAACGTACTTTAATGAATTGATGTGCTAATTATTATTTATGATATATTTGCATTTTTTGTGCAGGGTCGGTATCGATCTTCCAACAGTAGAGATCCGATTCGAAAACCTATCGGTAGAGGCTAAATGTCACGTGGGGACAAGGGCATTGCCAACGCTTCTTAATGTCACCATAAATATTGCAGAGTCAATTTTGAGTTTGTTTGGTATTAAATTTTCCCAAATGACTACTCTCAACATCCTTAAAGACATCTCCGGAATTATAAGATCATCAAAGTAATCATATATATCTTATATTTAAAGCAAATTAAAGAAAAAAGAGAGAGGAGAGAGAGAGAGAGACAATCTAAGTGTATGAGGAATCATTTATTTATTTTCTTGCAGAATGACATTACTTCTAGGGCCCCCATCTTCAGGAAAGACTACATTATTGCGAGCATTAGCAGGAAAGCCTGATTCATCTCTAGAGGTTTGTGTTTAATTAGTTGATTGATGAGATAATTAAATGTATATATTGTTAACAAAGTGCTACTGATCATCGAAGTAGTCATTTGGTTCATTGCTATTTAGATAAAAAAAAAACTATTTTATGACTCCCAAATACTATTGTAAGAAGAATAATATAATAACGCAGATGGGAGGAGAGGTAACATACAATGGATATAAGCTCAGTGAGTTTGTCCCTCAAAAGACAGCGGCATACATTAGCCAGAATGACGTCCATGCTGGTGAAATGACTGTGTATGAGACACTTGACTTCTCTTCCAAGTGCCAAGGCGTGGGAGATAGAAATGGTATGATATTTAAACCAGGAAGTTACACTAGCTACATTTTTCTCTATGAATAATAACATAGTAATTGCTGAAACATCATATATATATTTGTATTTTGTTGATCTTCAGAACTTCTCAGTGAGTTGACTAGAAGGGAGAAGGCTGAGGGCATTTTGCCTGACCCTGAGGTGGATCTCTTCATGAAGGTATGTAAATTTCAATAAGCCATATTTAGGACTTGTTTAAATGCTATAAAATCATAGATTTCTTTCGCTTCCCAGAGAAAGTATATATATATATATATATATAATAATAATAATAATGGTTTATGTTTTAGGCCACTTCTATTGGAGGTGGGAAGAACAATCTTCAAACAGATTACACATTGAGGGTACGTAAGCTAGCTAGTCATTTGCTTCACAGGCATTAATACTCGCAACAACCTAGAATTAAAGTACATCAATATTGCTTTTTGTGCCAATTGGTGGACTGCAGATTCTAGGACTGGATATTTGTTCTGATATTGTTGTTGGTGATGAGATGAGGAGAGGAATATCTGGAGGACAAAAGAAACGCCTTACTACAGGTCCTTAAAACTGCTCATCATCATAATTTTTATATAAAAATCAACCAACAAAAATTATTTAAATATTTCATTTTACTTCTCTATTTAGAAAAGGTTGCTAAATAAAAAAAAAAACATAAAGAAGGAGGTGTGTGGAGACATACAATAAACAAACTCCCAAGTATATTTCCTGATAAGAATGACTTTCATGCTTTTTGAAAATAATTTGAGTATGAATGGACAAATTAATATTTTGCAGGTGAGATGATTATAGGGCCAACAAAGACATTATTCATGGATGAGATATCAACAGGGTTGGATAGCTCAACAACGTTTCAAGTTGTGAAGTGCCTCCAACAAATTGTGCACCTAGGAGAAGCCACTATACTTATGTCTCTTCTCCAGCCAGCGCCTGAGACATTTGACCTTTTTGATGACATCATCCTACTAGCTGAGGGTCAAATAGTCTACCATGGTCCACGAGTACACGCCCTTGAGTTCTTTGAGAGCTGTGGGTTTAAATGCCCTGAGAGGAAGGGTGCTGCGGACTTTTTGCAGGAGGTTACATCAAGGAAAGATCAGGAACAATATTGGGCAGAAATGAATAAACCTTATCGATACATTTCTGCAGGTGAATTTGTTAGACATTTCAAACGCTTTCATGTTGGCAGAAGTTTGCAAAATAAGCTCTCATTTCCTTTTGACAAGAAGAAGAGTCATGGAGCAGCATTGGTGTTCACTAAGCACTCTGTTCCAGTTAAGGAGCTCCTTAATGCATCCATTTCAAAGGAATGGCTTTTGATCAAAAGGAACTCCTTTGTTTATATCTTCAAAACAGTCCAGGTTTGCTCTAATTAACCAAATCCAGCAGTTGTACTCTGCATAATCTCATATTTTCTTAATTAGCATGTTATGATTTTTTTCTCTTTTTGAAGCTCACCGTATTGGCATTGATGGCCTCAACCGTTTTCTTGAGGACAAACATGCATACAAGAAATGAAACTGATGGGTCAGTCTACATTGGAGCAATCATCTACAGTGTCATTGTAAACATGTTCAATGGGTTTGCTGAACTAGCTCTTGCTCTCATGAGGCTTCCAGTATTTTACAAGCAAAGAGAACTCCTCTTCTATCCAACGTGGATTTTCAGCATTCCAAACTGCATTATTCGGATTCCAATATCTATTGTGGAATCTGCTGTTTGGGTGATTGTAACATACTTCACTACAGGATATGCTCCAGAAGCTGATAGGCAAGTTTCCTAGCCATTCGTCAAAACTTATTTCTCAAAAGGTTTCATCCTAAATCTGGTGTTTGTAAAACCTCCTTAAATTTATATATTTGAGCTTAAAGTTTACTAACGTGATTAGGGTTATATAGTTAGATTTATAGCTAAGAAAATGTGTCACAAGATTGGGGCGATGCATTGTGCTCCACTGATTTACTATTTTCTCACTCTCCCAAATTTTTTGTATAGAAATTTCATGTTATTTATTTCCTTTTTTGCTTGTTTTCTAGCGTACAAGATATAAATTTTCTATTGGGTAATCTCACTGCGATCACTAGAAAAATTTTCTAACTCCAATTTTTCCCGAGCAGATTCTTCAAGCAATGGCTTATATTCTTCCTCATTCAACAGATGGCAGCAGGCCTTTTCCGGGTTGTAGCAGGAGTAGCTAGAGAATTGACTACTGCGAACACTTTGGCATGTCTTCTTACGCTATACATGTTTAGTGTCAGTGGCTTCATTCTACCCAAAGGTTCTAATCATTGCAACCTGCATTACATGCTATAAATTCAATGGAATTAATAATGTTCTGTTGATAATATGATATTCCATAAGAACCTTAAAAGACAATTATAGGATTCTAAACAAAAAGGTTATGATGCTTTTCACAGAGATGATACCAAAATGTTGGAAATGGGGTTACCAAATTTCACCTACAACATATGCATTTACTGCTCTAACAATTAATGAGATGTTTTCGCCTAGATGGATGGACAAATTTGTAAGTATTAATTATACTTGTACTCTTTGACTTGGACATTATAATTATGTAATTACTTCCTGCAGAGTTGTTAATGACAAATTCTGCAAATAAAATATCTTATGGTTATTGACATGTTTTGCTCAATCAATTTGAGGCAAGTATATATTCTATAAACTAAACCTTTCTGCTAATATTGAGTAAAACTGGCAGGCATCTGATGGCAGAAAATTGGGCGTGGCAATCCTAGAGAACAACAATGTCTCCACTGATGAGAGCTGGTATTGGAAGTCAGCCTTCATTCTTTTACTATATGCTGTCTTCTTCAATGCTATGTTCACCCTGTCCCTCATGTATTTAAATCGTAAGTCATTCCAATTTTATTGATCCACGAGCTTCATACAAGAATGATTGGCATTGCCAATTACCAATGACATTCAATCTTAAGTTTCTTTTTTGGGTTAATTAATGATAGCTCGGGGCAAGCCAAATCCGGTCATATCAGAAGAGAAGGCAGTGGAGATCAAGGCAACTGGAGAAGTTGAGGCAATAGACTATCCACGAATTAGAAGGGTGGGGCTATCATCCAAAAATTTTTTTTCTCGGTCTATATCAGAAAATAAGAGAGATAAGGGTATGCTCTATATAATATAAAAATGAAGTTTTAAAACAGATAGAATTTCAAGAAAGACTGTTCATCATCTTCTGAAATCATCATGGTATTTATTGTTCATGCAGCTGAGATGATGGTCCAAGATTCAAATTTTCGTAATAGTGATGCTTCACCTGATTGGCGTGATTATGAAGCATACAAGAATCAAGCCAAAAAAGCCATCTCTACAAGAGGAATGGTTCTCCCTTTTACACCCCTTGTCATGTCTTTCAATGAAGTGAACTACTATGTTGACACGCCCGCTGTGAGCTTCTCTTTCTTCTTAATTAGTTGCATGTGGATTTTAAATCAAAAGCAGTGCAAATTCAATTGTAACTACATAATAAATAAAAAATAATTAGAGACTTTGGTTTGATAGGAAATGAAAGAGCAAGGAATTACTGAAGATAGGCTCCAATTGCTGAGAGGGGTTACTGGCGCTTTTCGCCCTGGAATTCTTACCGCCCTTATGGGAGTGAGTGGAGCTGGAAAGACAACTCTTATGGATGTTTTGGCAGGTAGAAAAACTGGCGGCTACATTGAAGGAGATATTCGAATTTCAGGTTACGCTAAGAATCAAGCAACATTTGCTAGAATTTCAGGATACTGCGAGCAGTTTGATATTCACTCTCCTCAGCTTACCATCCGAGAATCATTGATCTTCTCAGCATTATTGCGCCTTAGCAACGAAGTAAGCAAAGAAGAAAAATTGGTGAGTATAGCCTCTATCCCTCTTTCACCAAGCCTAGTTTCTATTGTTTGTGGTTGGGTTGGTGAAAACCTTGACAACTACTTATTTCATGTAAGCTGAAAGAGAAACTATGAAAGGGAAATTGATACTAATTGCTTACATATGGAATATGATTAAAAGTTGAGGTGCAGTGATTGAGTTGCAGCAAATATTAACTAGTGATTTATCTGTCTTCAGAGATTCGTTGACGAAGTGATCGATCTGGTTGAGCTGGATAACCTCAAGGATGCATTAGTGGGGCTTCCAGGAATTTCTGGTCTATCCACAGAGCAAAGGAAAAGATTGACTATAGCTGTGGAGCTTGTCGCTAATCCTTCAATCATCTTCATGGATGAACCAACATCAGGTCTTGATGCACGGGCGGCTGCTATTGTGATGAGGACAGTAAGAAGCACTGTTGACACGGGAAGAACGGTTGTTTGTACCATCCATCAGCCGAGCATTGATATATTTGAGTCATTTGATGAGGTAATATGACTTAATATATCTACCTATAAATTTCTATTCAAGTCTCAGTCTATGAACATAGTTTCTTCAAACAGCTGCTTCTATTGAAAAGAGGGGGGCAAGTCATTTACTATGGACCGTTGGGCCAGAATTCTCAGAAATTGATTAGCTATTTTGAGGTTTGTGTTCCTAGAGGTAGCTTCATTTTGATAACTGAGCTCGTATTTAATATTGTTCATCACTTTTATTAGTGTTTACGTATTCAACATGTGATGTTTGAAATGCCTCGTGCCTAAGGTGTGAATCTATCAACATTGGAAGACCATGTGTTGTGATTGTATATATGCGGCGTCATTTCTCAACAATAAATAAACCATGTGAACAGCTTTGAAATGGTAAAAAGAAAATAAATGTTATAGGCGCAGATAACTGGAGAGGTAGTCCAAAAAAGTACGATAAATGGAAATTTCAGACTGAAATAACAAAATGGTAAAAAGAAAATAAATGTTATAGGCGCAGATAACTCGAGAGGTAGTCCAAAAAAAGTACGATAAATGGAAATTTCAGACTGAAATAACTTGATTGGAAACATTTACTCCAGCAATTTTGTTGTGCCGACTTTATATGCTCTCTATAGTTTTTTTGTTTAGTGATTACTGATGATTACTTTGATCTAATAGTTATTCTAAAATCATTAACAGGAAATTCCAGGAGTTCAAAAGATAAAGAATGAACGCAACCCTGCAGATTGGATGCTGGAAGCAAGTTCTATTTCCTCCGAGGCAAGATTGCAAATTGATTTTGCAGAGATATACAAGTCCTCAAGTTTACATATGTACGTCAAGGGCCAACAAATTACTTTAGTACTTAAGTATTTATGATTTATACCATAGTTGCTCTATTTGACATTCTATCTGCATGCCTTACTAGGCGCAACTCAGCATTGGTTAGAGAGCTGAGCAAACCAGTTCCTGGTACAAGTGACCTTTACTTCTCAACTCCATTCCCCCAATCCAATTTTGGGCAGTTCAAAATATGCCTTTGGAAGAACTGGTCAATATATTGGAGAAATCCGGAGTACAACCTGACCAGAGTATTTGTTACTATCGTCACTGCTCTGCTTGTTGGCACCATTTTCTGGAAGATTGGCAAACAGAGGTATCCAAGGACAACTAAAATTCTACCATCCATAAGTGATGCCTTTAATTTACATGCTTGATGAGTGGGCTAACAATTTTCTCCCTGGACCCAGGGAAAAATCCACTGATATTACAGTTGTCATTGGAGCAATGTACCTTGCAGTTATATTTGTTGGCTTTGGCAACTGCTCCACCGTGCAGCCAACCATCACAACAGAGAGGTCAGTTTTCTATCGCGAGAAGGCTGCAGGCATGTACTCGGATCTACCGTATGCTCTTTCACAGGTATCTCTACTTCACCGCTATAATTTCATCTTGCGCCAATCAGATCAAAAGAGACCAGGATTCCACATTTTCCTATTAATATAATTTACTTTATATTGATTAAAAATTTTGCTTTCTATGTCGGATGCAGGTATTTGTTGAGGTGCCGTATGTTTTTTTCCAGGCATCGTATTATTCACTTATGGTGTACTCCATGATGAGCTTCGAGTGGACTGTTACAAAGTTCTTGTGGTTCTTCATTATCTCCTTTCTCACTTTCCTCTACTTCACATACTACGGAATGATGACAGTGGCAGTGACTCCAAACATTCAAGTCGCTGGCATCTTGTCCTCATGCTTCTTTTTCTTCTTTAATCTATTCTCAGGGCTCTTCATCCCTAGACCAGTGAGTAAAACTCCTAAGAGGCTAAATAACTGAAGCGGTTTTGAGATTTATTTTCTAGTGCTTTCACTGTATGCTAGAGAGACTAATATGATGCATGGAATTTCATCATCTAACAAAAGGCATTTGGATTTGCAGCTAATTCCAAAATGGTGGGTCTGGTACTACTGGTGCTGTCCTGTGGCTTGGACATTATACGGGCTTATTGTGACACAATACAGCGACATGTATGAATTGGTTAAGGTACCAGGTCAGGCGGACCAGACCATTAGAGACATTGTAATGAATCATTATGGCTACAGAGATGACTATATAGGCATCATGATTGCCGTACTAATCGGCTTCACAGTCTTGTTCGCATTCACATACACTTACAGCATCCGAACCTTGAATTTCCAGCAGAGGTAGAGAGGACGATTAATGGCAATCCTGAACAGTAATTACAATAATTCCTAGAAAATTTATTCCGTTTTATCTCTTCTGATTACTGAGGTGAGCTTTAGGCCGTTGGTAAAGATCCACGTTAAGGGTTTTGAGCTCGTTACAAAGAGTTTTGCTACTTTGACAAAGTGATAAATTGGAACCATTACTGCATGTTAATAGAAGCCGCCATCAAACTGATGGGTTGTTTTTTTCATGTTAATAGTCATTAGAAGCATACTAAAGGAAGATATCAACGTAGTAATGAGGACAGCCACTTCTTTTCGGCTATATAACGAGTGCTGTGTAGCATTTTTCCATCACAGAGACACTTCTGTAATAGGTGAAAGTGCAATTGTTGATGCAGATAAGCAGTATTGCCAGGAAAATGGTTCTTGATGGCTCCCAATGGGCTTTTTAATATATTTTTTTTATACTAATGAAAAGTGTACCTACCTGCTCCATATAAGACATTGTTTATTGTTCAAGTTTTGCAAAATTAAGTACACATTCAACTTCACAATACAAAGAAGGGATTTCTAGTAATGTTGACGGGTTTTAGAAGAAAATCGCTCTGAATGGCATTCAGTGGAAAGCCCTTTTGCAATAGTTCTACAACTGCTGGGAAAATGAAAGAGAGGAGCTCATTGAATTGCAACAGCAACTACTGGGTAAATAAAAGAGAGGAGCTCATTGAAAAGAAACAGTTAAAATTGTTGCAAAGACATGACAGTGATTAAAATAATGACTAACTAGTAATGAATAAAATCGTTGCAAATAGCAATGATAAAAAGAAGAAAAGTATCACATAATCCTCCTTTGATCCTTTGACTTGAAGAGTTTCAAAATAGTGATCGTGTTACAAAACTATGATCCAGAGATAGCATATAATTCAATTTCAAAATTAAATTGTAGAGAAACATAGTAAATTTTCTCCAATAAGCGTTTCTAACAAGAACTTATTTGAAATTAAAAATGAAACTAAAAACTAAGTTGTTCATATCAATGCATTAATTCAGAAAGGCCATGTTCTTGGTGACCACTCTTATAGTGTTGTTTGGCATTAACGTCATTGAGATGAAGTAATACCAAGCCTAGGGGATTTGTGTGAGTGCAGAAGCAGAGAAATTTACAACGGAGATGGTGACAGTTAGGGATTTCAAATTGTAATCATAATTTACTGGGTATTAATAAAGGTTGCATGGTTATCAAATTCATAATTTTAGGTTTCATAGATCTGACTGATAGTAATAATATCACATGGGATACATTTCAACCTAATAAAGACTTAGTTGTCCTAAGCTTCATTTGCATTAGTAAAGAATTCCCTGACGATAGGGAGTATGTAGGCAATGGGTTCTGCACAAAAGTTCTCCCAACTTCTAGTTACTATCATAAGTTCTACCTAGCCCCGGCCCCTAGCTCCTAAAAACCCTCTGAGAGATTAGTTCCTTGTAAACAATAAAGTGGTTATACCTTTCTTCCGCCATTGTACTAACAAATCACTTCTTGTCATAAGAGGAAGAAGATGAGGATAACCATTTCTTGCCTACTGTAATCTTTTGGGTAATTGTCTCCAACAAGAAATGCTTCTAGTCCTGTGCTTGAAAGTTTTTGAATCAGGCAGGAAATGAATTTTGCAGCCCTCTATTTGTATAAAGCTAACAGCACTGCGGCATTGGCCTTATGAGCATTGTGGTGCTTGTTAGTCAAAGGGTCAGTGGTCAAGTGAAAGGACTAGCACTGCAACGCTATGGTTAGGTGGCGCCAAGATGCTTTACCCGGGAATTCAAAATCTCAGTTTTTTTAGTGGTCCTCCACCGCAGCTTTCAATATGTGGGAGCACTGCAACACTGAGGGAGACCACCGCGATGCTCAGCTACTACAATTATGATGCTTTGACTGAGCATTGTGGCATGTGTGGCTGCGTTATAGCGCTCAACTACTCCAATTGTGATGCTTTGACAGAGCATTGTGGCTCAAGTGGCTGCGCCGCAATGCTCTTTTAAATCTGATAAAAACCTGAGAGCTCAATGTCATGACACTGGGGTGCTAAGCTCTATGGTGCTAAGTGGAGATTTAACATAGTGGTGCTAGATTCCTAAGACACTGCGGTGCTCAAGGACTCAACGTTGTGGTGCTCCAAGTATGATTTTCATACATGACAATAACTACCATCGCATTAACATTATTCAGTAAGCACACATTAAATGGAAAACTAGGCAAAGTCTAATCACACCACATTAACAACATTCACTTGAAATTTATAAAAAAGAATCTTCACACATCACAATACCCATTTGGGTTTCCTCCCAATGAGTGTTAAGTTTATAATCTTCACACATCACAATACCCATATAGATCCCCATCCGTCAAGCCGTTGAACTCCTCTGACACCAGGCCAACCCTAAACCCATTGCCTGCTCCCTACCAAACTCCAAATTTTGAATCTAGACCAAATCCGACACCTTCCTCTTCAACCTAGCCTTCCCTCCACTAGACTCCTTCCCCTTCAACCTATCCTTCCCTCCACTTAAACTCCCATGCCCAACCGTTAGCTTGTGACCGAGCTCCCTGTTGGTGTTGAAAAGGGGTTTTTGAAAAGATTAGTCTTCTTTGGAAAAACTTGAAATTGACTTCGAATTTTAATTCTGAAATCGAATATCCCATTAGAAAAAATATACAACCTCGAGAGGAACAAATAAAATTCAAAATGAGGTTCAAATTTAGAATTGCATATCTCATCTTGAATATCGTAATCAAATTTAAGAAAGGGTTGCATATGGCCCCAAAGGGGTCAAAGTGTAGTTCGATCGAATATCTAGCTACGATAATCAAGATTAATAATCGTTAATCTCATATTCAAAATTTTATGAACAAATGATATATCTTCCCGAATGAAGAAAATATAATCTATTAACGATTATTTGACTATGACGATAACGATCATCATTGATTAAGATTTTTCCGAGGAAGACAAATTCAGTTTTGAAAATCCATTTTAAAATATGGATGTAGGTTCTAAATCTACTACGAGCGCATGCCCTCGTATTTAATTACATTGTACGAAACTGGAGACTCGTACGAATACTCTCGATTAAAATAACGGCTAAAATTCTATTTAGAAATTTTCTAGAAGTGAATTTGGAGTTTCAATAGGGATTGGATTAAATTTTGAACTCTTATTTTCGGAGTTAATGGAGGAGTAGGAGACACTTTGAGATTCTGAAATAATTTAGAAGTGTCCCAACCTAATTTAAGTGTTAGGCTTTAAATTTTAAATTGAGAGAATTCTTTTTAATTTTAGTTGATCGTCTTATGATTTAAAATTTGCCCCAAATTTTAAATCTAAATTGGGCACTAGACCACAGTAACCCGATCCTGACTAATGCAGTGCAAAATCTGGACTTACACCGGCCTGAATTGGGGAGCCAGCTAACCACTTAGGCAATTTAAAATCCATGAATCAGGTCATTAATGAAAGAGTGGTAGGGACGTTGTTGTTAAAGTTTTTGAGAATTAGGACCGACGTCTAGCGTGGATCCTGATTGGTCCCTTAACTTGTATTGGATGAAAATGCTTAAATCAAATGCAATTAAAATTTTAGACTTATATAAATTATTTTCTAATGCAATGCATGCTTATTGACTCATTTAAATGCATAAAATGATATATGTAGCAATTTTTTAAAATGCTTAAAAATTATTTTTCTCTAGAAATTGCACAACATCCCCTTGACAGATTTATACCCTCAAAGGATAAGTGGTCTGCCAGAACCCGCTGGCGGAAAGATGCCTAATGAGGAAAAGAAGGTAAAACATGCTTATGCAGACTCCCGGTAATGCCGGGCTTAATTCTTAGATCGTTAGAATTTTTATGTTGGCCTAAATTTTTTTAATTTTAATTTCAAGTAGAAAAATTTTATATGTGCCTTCACGAGCCTGTGATCGAATCCAAGCTAAAATAAAACTTGACATACAAATCGCCAAAAAAATAGGAAAGTTAGCAATCATAATCGCAATCAAATTACATCAAACACAACAATAAATCAAATTAATTAAACAAATGTCCATAGACAAACTGTCTATTTATTACAACGTAGAAATTACAGAAGTTAGAAGTGGTTGGTCACCACTAACCACAAATCTCAGTTCTAATCCTAAGATCAACGCAAGTTGACTTTAAGTGGGATATTTTATCTTCATCATTCTCTTCTTCGGACTCCTTGGATTCGTCGTACCTTGATACTCAAATGGAAAAGGACTATATCCATCTAAGGGGTATCCTTTCCTCTTTTTGGAATCTAAATTTGAATCTATAAATCCCAACTCAAATGTCTAACTTTCACAACTCTTAACCTTTAAACAAATTATATTTATATTGAAAAAAAAAATCTAAACTCTCCTATAGGGTTATCCTAAGCATTTAAAATCAAATAAATCTCAAACAGTTTATATATATGTGCATTAAAAGGTAAATCACACTTGGTCACGCTCTTGTTTATTTGGGGGCTAAGTAGTTGAAATACATGTAGCAGTTATATTTATTATCAATTTAGCCCCATTTTATTGCTCTGCACGAACGTGGCCACCTGTAGAAAACTCACTGAGTAACCAAATTAGTCCTAACCTAAGGGTAGACTACCGCCCATCACATCAATTCATATATTGCAGTTGAAGTAAATAAACACTCACCTCAATCAATTTTTAATCATAGCATATCATAAAAACTAAAAAAATCCAGCATACAACAGTTAAAAGTAAACAATGGCCTAGCCTAGACTAGAGTTAGTTGTTCTAGTAAATCATCTAAAATTTGTTCTAAAGGTTGTATATTTGGGTATATCCTAAGCTAGATAGTTTGCTGAAGTTATTTAGTATTCGTGTTCGTTAAAGGTCGAAGGGAAAAATTTAATTAGAGTTTAAATATTAATGTATTAAGACTTATTTGAAGTATGTTTTAATTGTTAAATGATTACTACCGAGGCTATGAAGTTTATTTCATCTTCTTTGGGGCTAAGTTAATAACCTCATAGGCCTAGCTTACCTAGTAGTAAACAGGGTTTATTAAGTTAATTTGATTGGTTGAAAATTAAGGGTAAATGAATTTTAATTAAGTATATTGATTGCTAGTTTGAATAATTAAATTAAGATTTTTTGGAATTTTGAATGAATTATTGAATTTTGGAATTATTTCGATTATTTTAATGTAATAATTAATTGTTAAAAGTTGACTTTTAAAATTAAGATTGATTTTGGGGTTTTGACATTTTTCTTGAATATTAGACCTTAAAATGAGTAATTAGACTTTGAGTTTGCTCAATTTAAAATTTTCTACATTAAGTTATGAGTTTTTGAAGTTTTGAACTAGTTTTAAACTATAGTTGAACGAGGAGCTAACTTTTTTACTTTGACCAAATTTTGGAGGTTTAACATTTTTAGAAAATAGTATATTTTAAATAAAGTTGAATGGCTTTGTGTTTAATTAAATTGAATTTTTCTAGAATTATTGGTGATTTTCCAAAGTTTGGGTATTTTAGAAATTTTTAAAATTATCTAATCAAAGGGATTTTAGATTATGATCCAAATCAGTCCCAAAACTCTTGGAATCACCCCTAATGGTCAGGAATGAATTAAGAGAATGTTTCCAATCATTTAGGAATTTTTGAATTTTTTAAATATTTTTAATTAATAAATTGAATTAATTGTCAATTTGTTCTAAAAATTAAATTAATGTCAAATTAAAGGTATGATCATGGGGCTTTTATTTTTCATGGATTAAGGGCTCAATTATAAGCAATTAGAGGGTTCAATTAAATTTTTAGAATTTAATATGAATTAATAGTGAATTAATTAAGGTTCTAGGCCAAATCTAGGAAGGGATTTTGGGGTTCTTAGTTGGTGGACTAAATGGGCATCAAATCCAATGAATTTTGGACCATGAGATCACCAGATCTCAAGGTCCACTCCCTGAATTTAGACCCAAATGGAGCTATCTAAGGTGGTTAACCAAACCACCAAAGGTAACCTCTAGGTTAACCATGAGATCGGGCTTCATAAGTCAATACCCTCTTGGATGGGGATGTAATCAGTGGCTCTGAACTCCTTAGACTAAGCATAATTAACACACCAAAAATCATATCCTAAATCTCATTGGAAAGATCATAGAACCAAATTTTTAAGGATACAAAACATGACCCCTAAGCCTAAAGTAGCATAGACATGCCCTTAAATACCTCAAATAGGGAGGAAAATATTTGGACATGTCAGAGACATGTCCAAATTCATTCTCCCAAAGTCCCAATCAATGGTGACATTAATTGAACACATAAATGCAATATGACAGCCTCTTATGAATATGAAGCCAGCTTATAAATGAATGCAACGGTTCTCTACGAACATTGAAAGACTACCTACAATGAGTACGAAGGGCATCTGATGAATGCGATAATACCTTACGGGCAATATCAAAATACAAGCAAAAGTACTCGACCCTATAAGCAAACTAGGGTGGTCGCAAAGAAGATAGTCCCCCTTTGTTATCGATGCTACCTAACTGCATGTGAAAATGAATATTTCCCTACAAGCATACACAAGTGTTATGCGACGAATGATATAACATGTTCATGAGCGAGGTACGAAGTGCATTTAATATATAAAGCAATTGTTTTACAACGCTCCTACAATCAACCATCATTCAAGAGCCAGCAAATATGTCAATTTATTTCAAATGGAGGAAGACAATACGCAGCAGACACAAGCTCCCACAAGTTGCTATAAAGGATTCGTGCTACACCCAATCGATTATCCACAGGCAAAATATAAAGTGACTACATCAAATGCTAATGTCTACGAATAGCACTAGAAGATCCTCATGCAGCACAACTTACCCATAAATAAGGGCATAAAGCTTACGATGCATACAACGAACCTATCTACAAGCAATAATGATGAATGTATCACCAATATGGTGGATCCTCTACAGACATGAGGTAGAATATTGTGGCAAGCATAGATGCCCACTAACAATGACATAAAATCCTCCATATGTATAATAATATAACTACGAGTGATGAGCAGTAGCATGCAGTAGATATCGCAACCCCCTACGATCAACTACCATTCAAATGGTCAGCAAATACATCGATCCATTATGGCAAGGGAGGATGACATGCAGCAAATGCAAATACCTAAGAACTGCCATAAGGGACCTATCATACCCTTAGAGTGTTATCCTCGAACAAATAAAGAAGATCTTCAACAAGTGCAAGCTCTTTTGAGTCATAGTAGGAGATTTGTTAGTGCACTATAATCTACCTGTAGATAGTAAAAAAATAGTGCATGACAATCTACTTGTATGAAAAGAGCAGATGATAATAGTACGATGCCCACGCCATCGAATCCGCAATACTCATACAAGCGGACAGAAGACGTGTATAAGCTCTCAAATGGAATGATGCACACAATCAAATGATAGTTGCCCGCACAATTGAGCAGCGCTAAATAACACAAAAATGCCAACATATGTGTACCACAATCTATATACATATCAACAAAGAGAAGTGCACATGCAATCATGAACCTGCATGAGTGCCGGCCAGCGTGCTATAGGTACACACGTGACGTCTACTAATGTTGCGTCAGTTAGTAAATAAACTCAAGTTCGAGCCTGATCTTTCTAGGCGGATAGATATGAATCGACACGATTTAAACCATTAAATAAATATGTGGTCGCAAGGTCGATCGAGATATTTATTTTATACACTCATATCAAGCTTTCAAGGCCTTCAATAAAGAAAACTCACCAACAAAGGAATAAAGCATACGAAGCTCGATCCTCTGTCGACAGCTCGACAGAGTCGACAAGGTTCAATCCACAAATGGAAGCAACCCCATAAACTCTGATGATGGCCATGTTGAACTAGATTTCAACCATATGGGTCAATTTCAAATATTCAAAATACCACTCAAATGCCCGTGAAAATCAAAAACTCCAAAAAATACCAAAATCTGAAATATTTAAAATTGAAATAATCCATCAAATCACTTAAAGCAAAACCTATCTACCCTCCTCAACAGTTTACCGAAGTATACAAATCTAAAAATCACTATAACTCACAAAGAGCTAATGGCTAATCGAAAATATCACTAGGATTCATTCTCAAATTATTTCCTTCCAACGGGGATGTGGCACGTGTTCTCTAACTGACAGTTTTTCCACCAAATGACATTGCAGGTAAATGATTATGACCGAAGACCTTTGAAATGACACCACTAAATTACGATTAAAACTAGAGCTTGTATGCTACCCAATGGCACTAAATCCTTAATATATGAATCAATATGATATAATCAATAAGGCACAAAGCTTTTTGTCAGCTAAGGTGGATTCAAATTTATCCCTTTAGACAAATACCCACCCTAGGTCTACAAGGTACCCTTGGACGATACGACCCATGGTTGCCGACAAGGACCCTTCTATCAGTTTGGGTCGACTAACTCCTCTGACTAAGTAGATCAGTGACCACGATGGCCCGGGATGATGGAACCATAAGATCCTGATCAGGTTCATCATCTATTTCCCCACCATCCGTTTTAAGTGCAAGATGGTGAAATTGCCAATTTTAAATATCAAATCTTCAAGCTTCCAATACCTAAGTCCAAGTTGCTACTATATGTTAGATAACATGTACTTTTTATGTATCTGATTAATGACTAGCCTTAATCAAAAGTTCTATCTCATGATCACGAGGGGAAATTAACTAAGGGGCTTGCGCCTATAGGAAACCAGAACTAAGATCATAAAGTTCTCGCAAATTAAGGGTGAAATCTCTGAGTAGTGTCTTATCTACAAACTCATCTGTCTTCCAAAAATTAATCATGAACTTAATCCATTAAAACTCCCCCGAAAAGCAGCAGAGAGGCCGAGGCTGAATTTTCTAAGCCCACATCAACCATTTAAACGGGTCGATTTAGTTCAATTTTCAAAACCTTAATTTTTTGATCGCTAGGTCAAACAACACTTCTCTTAATTGGTTTATACTATTATGCATGCAAAAACAAACAACATATAAAAAAGAAAATTACAGTACTATGTAAAAAGTGAACAATTCGACAATGTAGAAGTAAATAGCACAAATAACACAATTAACAAGAATAACTTCTATCTATATACACTTCAATTTATAGTGCAACAAAGCAAACAACCATACAAATAAAAATAGGTTGAACATGAACAAAAATAAGAATAAATTAGTAATTCTCAAAGTAATATAAAGTTAATAAAGAGATATCATTCCACTATCCCTGGAAACGATGCCAAAACCTTGAATCCCACCCCAGCACTATTAATTTTGGGTTTTTACTGAAAACAATGTAAGTGCACGTGTCATGTTAAGTAATATAAAGGTGAGTTGAGTATCATTTTAATGAGGATAAGTATGATCTCAATATCACTCTATTATTATTTCTATGAATGGCTAAATTTATCTTATTGGAAAATCAAGAAGTGGTGCTAATGTAAGTGAATAACTAAGATTATTAGAATAAAATTCTATGTTTAGGGTAACCTATATATGGTAGTTAATAATTCATGTATACAAAGATTAATATTCTAATTTGTTGTTGTGAATCAGAGCATATATAGCTACTCATCTCTATCAAGCACGTTAGAGTTTTTAGCAAAGATACACTTTACTACAATGATTATATCTCTTTAAAGACTCCAATATTCTATCCAATATATGTCTATACATGGAAGAATCACCGTTCTAATTCCCCTAATTATTTACTACTCCTTCGTTGAGGAGATAGATCTCATTATATTTTAACATTATGCAAGGCATATACACAACATAAATTAAGCATAAAGGAACTAAACATAGCATTTCAGTATTTACAGGACATGAGATCTAATCTATGCAGACAAGATTCTCAGTACATCATAAGTTCAAAAAGAGGTTTAACCTGACATTACAATTGTAATAGACAAAATAATATTCACTTCTAATAAAATAATATATAATACAAAAGAATAGAAAATAATAGATAGAACCGAATCTTCTTGCAAGAACAAGTACACTTTCCATGTCACTAATTCCTTGCTCCTTTTTGCTTACACTCTTTCTTCCACTAGATCTTGCTTTATACTAAGTGTCAATATGGCCAGCCCCAACCCCCACCCCCACCCCCACCCCCACAAAAATTTCACCCACGTTATTTATATTGAAGACCTACTAATGACATTAATGCCACAGCACTACTAGTGGTAGAGTTGTGATGCTCAAATTTTAAACTAATGCTACAACAATGATGAAATTCTCCATTGTGACACTCTAACTGAATCGACGTGTTGTTCCCTAAGAGTAACTGAATCAACTTCTATGCTATGATACTTAGGCAATTTGGCACTACGACGCCTGTGGACCTCCGAATGAGTACCGCGTGAACGGGTCAATTGGAAGGGACAGATTAGATCGTGCATATGACTAACCATTGAGGATAGAGGCTGTCGCCAACACACCCCGATGGGTAGTAATATACACGACCTAATCACGGGTTTTCCCCATCTGATACAACAGTTTGAATGGGGTTTAGTAGATGTGGGACCGAGTTTCCCACGGGCGCAAGCCCCAATGGTTAATTACATCCCAGGCCGGAGCCTGAGAAAACTCTCGATTAAGGATTATACATTATTCTCTCCTAAAGTGGGATTGGCACATGGGTGAAGGCTAGGAAATCCTACTCAAAGGGAAGAAAGGTCTGAAGGGCTGAATCAATATGCGTGGCTCATACCAGTATTCGGAGGCTCGAGGGTACTAAACAGAAACTGGAGAAAGAAAATCAAGCACTCAACCACATGCGTGAGAGAATAGATGGAGGTGGCATCATCCTGTGACGTGGATAAATAGGATTTATAGTCCCTGGAAGGAAGGAGACCAACCTACCATTTAAGGCATACTACGAGACCGAGTGTAGTAACCTCAAACCCTAGTTCTAAATTGGGTTTAGTGCTCTACGAAACACTAAGACTCGTGTCCTAGCTAATGCAGTGCAAAACCTGGACTTATCCCAGCCTGGATTGGGGGAGCCAGCTAACCACCTAGTCGCTTTAAAACCATGCTGTCAAGTCAGTTATGAGAGATGGGTGGGTGGTACAGTTCTTTAAAAGTTGGAATGACATCTAGAGAATTTCCTAAGTGGTCATGGACTCATGTGGGTCAGATGCTCCTAGCTAATGCAATTAAATTTTATTTAGTTGGTTACTAATGCAATGCATGCTAGTTGAATTGTCAGCTCATGAATGCTATAGAATTTTAAAAACAGGCTTATAGTATTCAATTTTTTGAAAAGATTGAATTTCCCTAGGTCAGGCTATAGATTATCCGGACTCTACCCGCAGGCAGAGAGATGTCTTATAACAAGGAAAGAAGAATACAATAATATACATGCGATCCCAAACGATTCCGGCAGTTCCCTAGGTTCGTTAAGTTTCTATGTTATTTAAAATTCTAAAATTTTAAATATTAATTACGAGTAGAAGAATTTTATAGTCCTTAATGAGCTTAATACGATCCAGGAGAAAGCAAAAATGGCATGCAAGAAAGAAACCTAGAAAAAGTAGGTAATTTCTAATACGCAATCAGGTAAACATATCAATATAAATCCAATAAATCAAGTAAATATCCATAGGCCAACTGCTCTTTAATTATAATCCAGGGTATGCAGATAAGTGAAGTGGTCAAGCACCACTGCTAACAACCCGGATTTCTAAGCCTATGACAGACGCCAACAACTTTGAGTGGGATATTGGGTCTTCAATCTTCAGCATTATGGATGTCTTTTGGGTATCTCCTCCTTGGACTCCTTAGATCACTCCTCCTTGGACTCCTTACATTCGTCGTGGCTTGAATATCGAAACGAAGAGACAATTCCCTCTTGGCAGGAGGTATTACCTTTTCTATTTGGATATCTAAAGCCATCCAACTCGGTCTTCCAAATGGAAGAAGACGCTCCCCTTTAGGGATGCCTTCTCATTTTGGAATCCGAGTTGGATAAGAATATCCCAACTCGAAGTTTTTTTCACAACTCTTAACAATTATTACAAAATATTACATTAATTGAAAAGCAGAAAAAATTCTAAAGTCCCCGCAAGATTATCCTAATAATCATCCCAAGCAGTTATATATGGAAATAACTCAAACCATTGACCCTGTGCCAAGTCATGCTCTTAATTATGAGGGCTAAGCAGCTCCACCTGTGCAGTTATAATTATTAATTTAGTCTTCATTTTATTTAGGGGGAGCTGAGCAAGCACCAGCATAAAATATTATTAGAAATCATGATAATGCTCCCACCTTTTTATTAGCTTGAGCATGGCCACCTGCACGGAAGAACAGTATATATATATATATATATATATATATATATATATATATATATATATATATGACGTTCCTAACCTAGGGGTAAGTCTAACGCTCATCACATCATAGAGTGCAGGAAAAGTAAGCAAACACATCAATAATTTCAAACAGCATGCAATAAAAACCACGAAAAGCTCCGACACACAGCAGAAAAATAAAACTCAGCGGCCTAACCTAGATCGAGAAGTGGTGCCCTAGCAAACAATTTTATGTGTGTGTAAGGCTTGTGTGGTTTAGATATATCCTAAGTTGCATGGTTAATTAAAGTTATCTAGAGTTCAGGTATGTTGGGGGTCTAAAAAGGATATTTTAATTGAAATTCAAATATTAGTGAATTAGGTCCATTTTAATTATTTCAGTTTATTGATCAGTTTTAAGAGCTTAGGGTATTCATATTTGAAGTTTAAATTGCATAAGCCAATTTTAGAAATTCTCAGTTTCTGAATATTTAATATTTTTTATAAATATTAGACCCTAATAGGAGTCTAATGCAAGTGAGTTTACCTAATTTGGAATTTTCTACAATTAGTTATGGATATTCTAAGTTCAGGGTATTAAGGGGATTTCTAAATTTTCTAATAAAGGGTTGATTTTATGGTTTGTATCCAAACCAGCTCCAAACTGATTGGAATCACCCCCAAAGGTCAAGAATGACCAGAGAAAGTGTTCCCAAGTGTTTGGGAAAAATTTGAGATTTTTTATAATTTTTAATGATTTATTTGGGGCAAAAAGGAAATTTTCACCTATGGTCAAATTAGGGGTCAACTTGAAGTCAAACTAGGGAACCCTATTTATCTAAGGTCAAGGGTCATATTCTGGTCAGTTCAAGGTATTATGGGTAATTTTTTGATCTAATATGCATTTATTATAATTTTTAGAAGGTCTTGGTGCCCTATTTAGCGGGTTAATTAGGAGGTCTAACAAGCCCTAAAATTCCTAGAAAATTATAGAAGGTTTATGATATCCCTAAGTTCAAGTGTTGAGGTTTTTATGTCAATCCGGGATCTACCCTATCTCCTAAAAAATTTCTAAGTTCGCTAAATGGGTCCTTAATTATTGTCCTTAAGGTGTCGCTACGTTGTTTGGGTCTAAAATACAGTTTACACTAACCCTCAAGGTAATAATGCATGGAAAACATATAAAAGCAGTAAACACACATATCCTTAAATCTAGGAGAACCTAAGCTAAATGCTCGTGGTGCAACCTACACATGCAAGCTACGACGAACAAAAAAAGTAATTAAAACTAATGACGGGGATTAGTGAATGATTGGAACTCAACCATCCACTAATCCACTCCACCATTATTTATTCTTCATACATATAAGCTATGTTTAAAATTTCATGGAAGTGAATCTCAAAAATTAGGATTTAAAATAATAGTAGTTTCAAAGTAATTTTAAAATACTTCATAAATACATATTTATATAGATTTTTGAAAAATACGATAATTTAAAATAAATAACATTTGTATCTACATAGGTATAGGAGAGATTCACTGGCCACGCGATCGAGCTTTTAAAAAGATTTGAAAATAATTTGTAATTTCAAAATAATTATAATAATAAATATTTAAATAATAGTAAAAATACTCAAAATAGCCATCTAAGACAGACATCTATCCGAAAAGCAAGAATTAGCTCATACAAATAATTTTAAATTAAAATTCATAATTTTCCGAAGAGAACGAGGGGTCGCACGTCGAAATCAGATTTAAAATGAGAAAGTTATGAATTTTACAAGTTTAAATACAATAATAAATAGAATATTTTTAAAATAGTATCCTTTTACTGTTTTCAAAATAACTATAGATAGACCTACAATTTTCAAACAGGACTGGTCTTAAATCGTACAGAATTCAAATACAAACAAAATAAGGTGCTGTGCATCAAAAACGGATTTAAAATGAGAAAGTTATGTATTTTCGAAGTTTAAATACGATAATATAATATTTTTAAAATAGTGCTCTTTTGCTGTTTTCAAAATAACTATAGGTATACCTAATGTTTTGAAACAAATATGATCCCAAATCGTGCAGAATTCAAATATGATCAAAATAAGGTATTGTGCATCGAAATTGGATTTAAAACGAGAAATGTATGAATTTTTAAAATTTAAAGTAATAAATGGATTTAAAAATAATTTAAAATAGCAAGAATTTAAAAATAATTATTAAACTAGAATAAAATAATATTTTATGAAAGTAATTAAGGGATATTTGAATTTTGAAATTCAAAATTCATGAAGGGAATTAAGGATTTCAAATTCAAAATTCGTGGAGGGAATTAAGGAGGCTTTAATGCTTCTTTAATTTTGGAGGCTGGATTTAGAATGAATTAAGTCATCCTAATTAACTCAAAATCCAATAGATGGAAAATTTAAAAACTTTCATAAAATAGATTTTATAATTTATGAAAGAATTTGAATTTCAAATTTGGGGAAATTTGAATTCAAAGACAAACTAAATTATGGCAATCCAAAATTAGGAATTACTTAAAATAATAATAATATTAAATATAATAAATATAATTTTTAAATAAATAATGATAATAATAATACAAAAAAAAAAGATTTTTTTTTAAATGAAGAAAAGAAAAGAAAAAAAAAACTTCATTCTCTCGATCGAAACATCTAAATTTAATGAAATTTTAAACATAGATTAGTATCATGAAGAGAAAGCATGGGGTAATATTTGAAAGATCTAAAAAACACTTATAAAAAAAATTATATAGATCTAAGTGTAATGACCTAGATCTAAAGTTTGGAGGAATCTCACCATTGAATCTTCAAGTTCTTTATACGGTTGAGCTTGTAGATTATCCTCGTATATTTCTCTAGTTGAAATCACGATCAAATATGCTCTGGATCAACCGGATCGAGGCCTTGGATGGATCTAGCCTTGATCTCTCTCGTTGGAGGATCGTCGCCGACGGAGTTTGACCGATGGATTTGAGTGGAAGAAGGTGAGAGAAGTTGGAAGAGCTCTCACATCAAGAAATTAGGGTTGAGAGTAGCTAGGGAGAGAATAGAAGCCAACCACCACTCTCATGAAGTCATAAAAGAGTATTTAAATGATCAAGGCATTAGATCTACAGCTAGGATTCATCCTAAGATTAATTAAAAGGGAATTGAGGTGATTTAGCCGTCGGTTTGATTGCTTGACTTAAGAACAAATTTAAGCTCACAAAAAAAAATATTAAATTAAAATCAAGCTCAAAATTAGATCTGATTTGGGTCAATTTAGAATTCAACTTGATTTGCTTAAATTAACCCAATTAAATTTAAATAAAATGATGACTCAAATCATAACAAACTCGACGTGGTCAAGACAGACTAATCGAGTTTAATCAAATCCGATCGAGTCTAATTCGACTCAACTCGAGCTGATTTGTGCTCGAATTGAACCCAATGGGATTTGTTAAATCAATCAAAGGCCCTCAACGACACTCGAACAAAAATCGAGGTCAACAAATGGACCCCCAACAGGAGCGACGAAACTAGTGAACCGCTCGTGTTGGCGTTGACCGACCATGCCATAGAAAGTAGAGTGGAAAACATGAATGTGAAAGTATCAAAGAGGTGGAAGAAAAAATAGAGAACTCTTTTCCTAGCCTTACCCTATAGCGAGGGCAGAGCCTAGGATAGAGTGAAAACAGCAGTGCATAAATAAGGTGTCACCAAAATGGTGAACCAGATAGTGGGGTCTTCTCTTAGCCTTACCCTTCAATAAGGGTAGAGTCAAGGAAAGAACCAAAGTAAAGATCACCTATAAAGGTGAAAACAAGGTAAAGGAGTTCTCCCATAGCCTTGCCGTATTGCGAGGGCAGAGCAGGAGGGAGAATCCAAAATAAAGGTCACCACTAGGGTGAAAAAGTAAGGAGGTGTCTCTCCTTGCCTTGCTCTATGGCGAGGGCAGAGCTAAAGAAAGAACCCAAAGTAACGATCACCTCAAGGGTGAAAAAGGTAGAGGGATTCTTCCCTGGCCTTACCCTGTAGCAGGGGCAGAGCCAAGGAAAGAGCCAAAAGTAAGGTAGTAAAAGTATACCGGCTATCTGTCTGATTATGTCTAATCAGCAGAATAGAAGGTGAAAGGGTCCCATATCCTCCTGCCCATCTCAGGACAGTGGATTGGGGTGACTCAGTATTTGCCCGACCAAATCGAGTCAGCAAATAAAGGAATCACGAAGCCTAGTGTCTACCTAATTTGAACATGACACTCAGGGAAAAAGGTGGTGAGGAGTTCCTGCCAGGTGCTCTGTCAGGCCCTCTCTACCAAGTAAGTCGATGTCCACTCGGCGCATATGCCTGCAGTAGGAAAAAAGAAAAGAAAACATCTGCCCGGTATATGTGCCTGCAGTAGGGTTTCTATTTGGCGCATATGTCAAATAAAGTGTAACGGAAGAGCACTCAACACAATCACTTGGCGCATATGCCTACAGGGATGTGGAGAGGAAAGAGTCACATCTGCTCGGTGTATGTGCCTGTAGCAGAGTTCCTACCCGGCGCATATGCCTGCAGTAGGATAAATAAAAAGGAAACCTCTACCTAGTGTATGTGCATGTGGCAGGGTTTCTATTTGGTGTATATGCCAAAAGAAGTGTAAAGAAAGAACTCTCCACACAATCACCTGGTGTATATGCCTGTGGCGATGTGAAGAGGAAAGAGTCACCTCTGCTCGGTTTATGTGCCTGCAGCAGAGTCCCTACCTGGCGCCAATGCCTGTAGTAGGATAAAGAAAGAGCACTCAACATAATCACCCGGCGCATATGCCTGCAATGATATGAAGAGGAAAGAGTGTTGAGGAATGCCTCCCAGTGACTCTGTCGGGCTCTCTCAACTAGAAAATGTAATATCCACCTGGCGCATATGCCTGCAGTAGGATAAAAGGAAAAGAAAGGTCACCTCCACCCGCTGTATGTGTCTGCGATAGAGTCTCTACTTGGCGCATATGCCTACAGTAGAGTAAAGATAAAACACTCAACACAATCATCTAGCGCATATGCCTGCAAAGATGTGAAGAGGAAAGAGTGGTGAGGAATGCCTCCAAGGGACTCTGTCGGGCTCTCTCAACTAGAAATCTAATATCCATCCGGCGCATATGCCTGCAGTAGGATAAAAGGAAAAGAAAGGTCACCTCCGCCCAGTGTATGTGCCTGCGGCAGAGTCTCTACTTGGCGCATATGCCTATAGTAGAATAAAGACAAAACACTTGACACAA